>JBBPLS010000008.1:0-35989 GCA_038089895.1 Boletellus ananas | reverse complement strand
TTTTTTCTCTTCTTCTTCCAGGTCTTGCATATCGGTCGAACAATCGTATACCATGGAAACCTTTTCTACAGATACCCTCCTGTCGTCCTCGCACCCTGCTCGGAACGGCGCCTGGCGGCCGTCGCCCTCGCTCGCTCGCGCCCCGCTCCTTTGCTCGTGGCGCACCACCCGCGATTCATCTGATCCTCCCTTTATCGCACCGTGTTCAGAGCCAGATTGCGCCCATATCACCTTTGCCCGCAACCACGCCCCCCAGGGTGGGCCCACACTTCTGCCGTACGCCGATTCTGACCCAGTCTACCTCTCCCCTCCCCCGTCCTCGTCCGCGTCGACGTCCACCATTCCGCTCCCAGACGACCAAGGCGGCGTGTGCGCACCACCCTACTCCACCCATCTCGTCGGCGTCCTCGACTCGCCACCCGTCATGCGTCGGCAGGACCTGGCTTGCCAAAAGCCGCTCACGCCACCACCGACGATGCCCCATCCAACCCTCAGTCTGCCTGACGCGGACGTCGACATGGCCTCTGACAGTCTGGACGTTGAGGAGGAGGAGTGCGAGTACGATGAGTCCTATCCCGGTTCCTCGCCGTCCTCGCCACACGCGGCGCGATTTGACCTTTTCCTCGCCCCCCTCTCGCCGAGCTGGGACCCGCCCCGCGCACAGGCGCTCTCGATCGTCTCGCCACACGAGTTTCTCGAGTCGGAGCACTTGAACGCGCTCTTTTCGACCGGGGACGACGGTGCCGTGCCACATGCCCCCGACTATGGTCACCGGTTGCCCGTGTCGCCTCTGCACGCACCCGGGTCGTTGCTCGACCTCGATGCGCCGCGCCCCTTGTTGGCGCCGGTCAGTATACACTGGACATCGGATTTGCCCGTCAGGTCACCGTCGCTCGCCGCCGGTGCCCCGTTGACATCGTTGATCGATTGCGACGAGCTGCCTCCGCCCAGCTCTCCACTAATATCCAGACTAGATCTCCCCGATCTCGAGGACGATGGGCTCCCCAAGATCGTTCCTTCCTCCCCCAGCCGACGCTCTTTTTCACACTTGCCGGATGCGGACGCCGAGTCGAGTTTGGCCGACGCGCAAGCGCCCGCGATCGCGGTGCCCGGTCCACAGTTGCGCTCCCTCCCGGGCGCGGAGACGGACGACGAGCTGATACCGACGATCACGCCCCCATCGCGCACGTTGCCATGCACGCGCTCGCAACCGCTCCTGTTCATCGACGATCCGCGCGACGTGCCGTTGCCGCGTTCGCCGTCCCCAGAGGATTTCGATCTGCGGTTGTCGCTCGAGGACATTACGGATCCCGAGTTGGCCAAGCTGTGTGAGCTGCGGAAGAGGTCCATCGCTGCGGAGCGCACCGCCAGGCGTCTGGAGGCGCTCACGGAGGACGTGGACCTGTTCACGCGAGCCGAGGCTCGGAAAATACGCAAGCGGGAGCGAGAGCGGAGCAAGGAAGTTGGCGCGCTCATCCGGCTCAAGCTGGGCGACAGGGTCGAAGAGGTGGCGTGTACGCAGGACCAGGCGGAGACGAGCACGGACGAGTCGGAGACGCAGAGCGGTGGGGCGAACGGGAGCAGCCATGGCCATGTGCGCCGTCGAGGGGTCATTGGCAGCATGCCGCAGCTCGTGGCGCAGATGGTGTTTCGACGGAACGAGACGGCACGGTCGTTGGCCAAGCGAAGGACGGCCAACGTCGTCCGGGGGTACGTTCCGTCTGCGTTGTCGGACGTTGTCAGCGCGGAGGAATGAGTGGGCTGTCGAGAGCGTGTGCCGACCTCTGTCGTCTGCGGTCTTGTCTTGTTTGCGTGCGGCTTCGCCCTGTTTGCTGTGAGGTGTGTGTCTCCTCGTCGCGATGAAAAAATAGACGGGACTGAATCTTGATGTTTTGGTCTCCCATCGACTTTGGTTACGCTATTCTGGTCGCTTACCCGTTCATAATCCACATTTCTAGACTGGCCCGTAACTCGTGATGTACGTTTCCATGTGTAATTTGAACGATATGCTTTCTCCGTCTTTTCTTCGTCCGTTGCTCCTCTCACCACACACGCTCGCCGATTTGTATGCCCCGTCACTTTGTAAGCACTTGTAGTCTTTTTCTTTGAAACGCTGCGTTTTGTTCGACGTCCCTCTTCTTTTGTCATCTTTCTTTTTGTTGCTTCATCCATTGTCTTCTTTTTCTTTTTTTGACACAACCGGTCTTATGTGCAACGAAGAAAAACGTAAAGAAGGAAGAGGAAGAAAAAGTATAGGCATGTCATGGAATGGAACGTCGTCGTCGTTTTCTTCTTCCTCGTCTCTCCCTTCTTCGCGTTCGTCGTGACAACCCGGTGACGAGTAAAGAGAACGAGGGATCTCACGTCTATTTCAACTCGTTCTTGTTCCTCGACGCGTGTGCGTGTGCGTGTGCGATGGGTGCGTGATGCCGGTGCAGCACTCGAGGTGGCAGGGACGACGTGCATGGCGGTGATGCATGGGTGCGCGAGGCTGTGGCCGTGAAAGAAAGGTGTGCCTCGCGGAGGAGTCGATCGATCAATCGACACGCTGGGAGTGGGAACGAGACGACGCGGGCGGTGGTTCGTTATGTATACGGGGCGAGGAACGCGCCTCGAGGGGAGCCACGAACGATAGCCCCAGGCCGTCAGGCTTGTCGTCCATGGCGTCGTGGATCCGTCATGGTGACGGCGCGTGCGCGTGCGCTGATGTATACGGACAGACTTGACTGTGGCATTTGGGGACGCCTTCTTCTTTCTTCTTTTTTCGTGTTTTGTCGCGCCCGAGCACGACAGTCATGTCAGGCGCAAGCTACTGTTCGGCGTGTCGACCTGACGCGGGGCGGTTTTTTTTCACTCGTGAGCTGCTGGGACCGGTGGGCAGACGATAGAGGTGAGCATAAACGCAACCCCCCTCCCGGTCTCTCTCCCATCCTTGACGAATAAGAGACGCACCAAAACGACGGTGGGCCTGTCCGTCGCAACGATCACCGGCAGTTCGTCAAAGGGTTCCTCACCCTTCACCCTCTCCAACGAGCAAACCACGCTGTCACGAGAGCCATAAGCAACGGCCGACGCTCGCCAGAGGCACCCACTGCTTCACTTCATTCTTACCTCTCTCCTTGCATCCCGCCTTCGATCGATCGACCTCTCTCTGCGTCACCCTCGGAGGATCGGTCTACGTATGCCCAAACAAGGACGAAGAACTTGGGGGTTGGTCTTTCGGACGCGTCCGACGGCGCGAACCCGTTGGCATTCGAAAAGACCAGCCCCCAAGTCTGAACCCCGACGCAGACGTGATTGGCCAAAGAGGTTTTCCCTTGTCGTTCCCCCAGTGCGTCGGAACACGGTGGGCACCAACAAGACGCGCCCAACTGTCCCAAGGAGATGCACACGACTGGCAGCCGGGACTGTCGCAGCAGTTGAAACCGTAACTTCTGGGAGAGCCAGACGCACATATGAGCAATGTCATGGTCGATCATCGGTGCCCAGGGGTTGCTAGGTGAGCCGCGGTGTCCAACTTTGGACGAGATCCCACCAGATTCAACGTGTCTTCATCGTATGGCCTCCGGCGTGGGAGACTTCAAAAGGGCTCTGATTTCACGAATGCAATGTCCCCGCGAGTGTACTGGGCGCCCACACCCGACAGGGGTCCCCGGAAGTAGGGACACCGCTCTCCGATTCAATGTACAGCGATTGCCGGTCGTCGGAGGCCGCGTATGCTGAGAACATAAAGCTATTGGACCCACGCGCTCGACAACAGAATCACGAGCTGTGTCTTCTCGGCTTGTGCCTCTTGAACTGGCGACAGGAAACGGCCCATACTGTCAAGCAAAACATGTGCATTAATTTCGGGGCCACATGACCGTACGCGGGCGAGGCCCTGGCACGCATTGCATCCCCTACCCAGGTTCTCATTGCCATCCTTGTGACTGGAAGACCCTGTACGCCTACGTAAGTCTTCCCTTGGGAAGCCACCTGTGGTAGAGTGGCGTCGACAGCGGGTCGTAATTAGGACAACTGACACAGGAAGCGGGTCCAGAACCTTTCCGAGTTCACCGATACTGACGTGATGATGGTGCTCTGGTGCCAACACATGAAGGAAGTTGCCGGGGGAGAAACCGAGTGAATCGAAGAGGGAACGCCGAATTCAATCATTGAAGCACCTCGTCTGTGCACGCGCGTTCAGTAGGGACATTCGCAATGGAGAGGCGACAAGCACTGACCCTCTGCGCGGATTTGTGTGACGCCTCGGCCGAGTGGGCGACGGGCATACGCGTCCCAGGGGGTGTCGTTCTTGGAGCCACGGAACGAATTTGCACATGGTCCAGGGAGGTGACGACGGACGCAGATGCCCGACTGGCATCCAAGACGATGTTTGCCCGTTCGACGCGCCACAAATCTCCAAAGATCATCACGGCATCCGCGGAACGTCCAGGGTTCGCTATCATCAAAGGTGCCACCGCCTCAAACAGTCTCTTTCCGGCAATTATGCACGCACATTTCCGAATCGCGTCCATTGGGGAGATAAACGGTTTCTTCCGTGCGGAGGATCAATGCCTCTGCTCCGCGCATGGGATCATCCAGTGCTGGAGGGAAGTAACATGGACGGAAAGAGATGACGGCAGCGTCCTCGACAGTGGCGACCGTGACCAAGCGCGTTCTGTGAAGTGCTCACCCGTGTTATCGGCGTATGACGCAAGGTGGGCGAGACTCACGGCGACGGACTGCGAACTTGAACTGTATCAGTGCTGGACTGGGTTTGATGTGTGGCACATAGTTCGACCGACAGGCTTTTCGCAGCGTGCCCTGGCCGGCTATCGCCTTGTCGACAGCATCGAGATCGAGGTGCTTTAAAGAGGAAGGGTCAACTACTCATTCCTGGACTCTAGAACAAGGACGCCGTGGGAGGCACAGGTCGCAGGTCGAGAAGGCGGCGATTGTGACCAAACGGAGGGACGATAAGGCGAGCCATCAGGGAGACATCCGCTATCGATGCTATCGTGGATCGAGTTGGGACATTTGGAGTGGGCCGGGAAGGCTCCAGAGGCCTCCTGATGGGGAGGGGGCGGCAAAGAGGTTATTGTACGAGCACAATTGGGACGCGAAGCACGCCAAAACAAGGGTGCACGAGGCGAGAACGGGGCCAAAGGAGGAACTGGTCGCGCTGTGGGAGCGGTCGTTCGCTTGCGTTTCAGCATTGTTTTTGGCTGTGGTCGTCTTGGTTTATAAACACTGCCGTCGCTCGTCGCCTCGTCCCCGTCGCCATGTCTGCCCCCGTCCACGCCATCCACACCATCCACGGCTCGTTCTCGCCCTCCGCACTCTACAGCCCATCGGACGTGCGCCCCCCGGGACTGGCTAAGGCTGCATGGCGCATCGTCCCCGTGTCTATACCCCCCAGCTGCAGGCGGCTGCCCTCCCCCGACACCCGGCGACAATCATCCCCACACCGCGCGACCGCGCAGTCCGTCCGCTTTCCGCAAGACGATCCGTTTGACGACCGCCATGCGCTCCCCGTGCCCAGCCCACAACACGACCAACTCGTGTCCTCTCAGCGCACCCGGCTCGCGTCGCAGTCGTTTACCGTGAAGCTGCCACGGCCCTCGCATCATCTGGACGCGCTCGTCCGCCAGCGGACGGCGCAGAGGCTCGCGCAGGACCGCGAGGCGCGGTGCAAGGCCGTCGCGGGGATCCTGCTGAACAGGGTGCACGCTGTCGGGCGGCCGATGCGGCGGGCACCGCCCCACCCGGACGCACCGCGGACGTACAAGCGCAGCAGGCTGTCGGTGATGACGACCGTCGACGATCTCTAAGGTGGGCCTGTCGGATGCGGTGTCGGGCGGGCGGTGCTGAGACGTTGCCAGATACCGTCGCGTCGTCTGTCTCATTGGGCGGGGGGTCGAGGTGTTGTGCAGTTAATCGTGTATTATCCAAAAAATATTTTTGATACCATCCTTGATGTGCGAGCGTACCCCCGTTTGGACGGGGCCAATCGGAGAGGTGATTGCACACTGCCTCAGCTGTTGGCCGCGAGGCGGATGCGGTGATGTTGGATTCGTCGAACCGAGACTCTTGCTGAACCCAGCCCCGTTCGTCCAGGTCGACGTCCATGACACTCGAAATCCAGCCGTCGTCGCTAGTTCTGCGAGCTGCGTCAATGGCGCCCATCGTGGCAGAATCCGAAAGGCTTCTCTCGGCACGGTCTCCCACTCGCCCTGCTTGACAGCATCCAGTCCCGCCCTCGCAGCCCCCGCCCTCGCTCAACCCCATCGGTCCCGGGCGCGATGAACATTTCGTTGTCACAGGACAGCCCGTTCAACACCGTGCTCGTCTCAGAGGGCCGGCTGCTCTATCGCATCGAGACGCCCAGCTTTCTCACGACGACGACGACGAAGATCAAGCGGGTGAGCGCGGACGGCCTGAGCGAGGCCGAGGTCGGCCGCGTCGTATGGCAGGCCGGGCGTCCCATCACCGTCATCGTGCACGGCCACGAGCTCTTCGTCTCCAGGAGCAAGCTCTTCAGCTCGTGAGTGGCACCCCATCGGTCGACCCGCTCTCCACCGAGACCGTCTTTTTGACTCCCGCCTTGCCTTTTCCCCCCTCGCTCTTCTCGGATCCAAATGAAATGATGTAAACCGTAACGCTCGAATGTATAAAAAAAAAAAAAAGGTCGAGAACGTTTACAGCACTCAACGGCCAATCCTACAAATGGTCGTTTGAAAATGACTCGTCGCTGGTACGTAGGGTCCAGCCCTTGATTCTTTTTACTCCCGATTCCATTCCCCGCCTGTCTTCTCCCGTTGTTCTCGACCGTTTGAGAGGGGGTGGGCCTCGTTGGCATCATTTCATTGATGGTCGCGCTTTCCCTCTTTTGAACAGATGGCTAGCAACGATAGCAGACAAGCTCCCGCCGCGACCTATCAGCCTTCCTCGGGCCTAAATCCAGGTCTGATCCACATGACGCCACACGGCCTGACCATCTGGGGCGACGTCCTCGTCACCTTTGTCTGCGTCGAAGGCGAGCGCCGAAACACCCAGAGGCGGCGAAGTTAGATCCGGATCGCTCCCACATGTCTCTTGTTTTCCCCTCATCGTCCATCGCACATCGTTTACCACGCTCATGACACCCTTGTTTTTTCTTCTCTGCGGTCTCTCGTCGTTGCCCCCTTTCCCCCCCCCCTCTCTCTCTTTTTGGGTGTGCCTGTTTTCTTTTTTCGACACCCCGATCGTCATTATCTGTACTCGCAATACGCGCACCCCGCCTCCGGCTAGTCTTTTAGGTTGTATCCTCACTCCATGCGCAGGCTAAGCTGAATCCGACGCTCTAAACCCAAGGAGAAAAAAAAAAAGCAATTTGGCATCATGAGCGCGCCCGGCGGGAGATAAGCGTGTACGAAAAGCCGCTGTCGACGGACCATGCCACATCGAGATAATATATTTAAAAAACGTCGTGCAAGACGAGAAAGAGTGTGCAGAGTACCAGCCAGTCTCGATCCGAATTCTGAAACCAGAACAAGACAACACACGCACATTGTTCCCCCCCAAGAACCTTTGTTCCCTCGATTTCGTCCCAGGATCATAGAATGCATGGACACGTACGACCGCGCAGGGTCTTCTCGTTTGGCCCTTTAATTGTGCGCGGATCATCCGTCCCTTTTTCATGTATGTGTTTTCGCTTCGATGTCAACCTCAGTTGGTTCCTGGACGGCTAAGACAACCGCCTGATCGATCATCATCCATGTCCTCGCTGGCATGACGGTAGAACAGAGGTGGGGGTAGGGTGGGCAGAGATACGGCGCAAAGCAGGTGGTAACGCCGGCGCAGCTTATTCTCTTACTAATGAGTACCCGTTCAATGTCGCCACGTACCTGGTTCCCTTTTCCGGCCATCGAATCACTCTTTTTTTTCCGTCGGGCTTGGCATAGGCCGTTTCCACCGTGGTACATTTTTGCTCTCCACGAGGAGACACGTGTCCAGATGTAAAGTCGCGTATTCAACAGAGGGTACTGTCCAGTCATTGATCCATCCGGCGAGATAAGAGAACGCGACATGCGAGAACAGGAAGAAAAAAGAAAAGGACGAACGAATCCAAGGAGTCGTCCGTATCGTCGCTACCGTTTGAAAGTCGCCCCCACCAACACGTAGACGGGTCCCGATCATCGTCTAGCTTGCCCGGCTCCTCCTTACAGCGCCATAGCGATCGCGTTCCAGGTCCGGGTCCACTGCCTCATCGATCGACTCGAAACCTGACAATCGCCGTCGAGGCCGTCGTGCTTGCGTTCGCCCATTCGCACCTTCTCCCAACCCATCTTCAGTCTCCTCGCCCTCTTCCACTGCTTCGTCGTCGTCGTCATCATCCGAGCAGGTCGCAGGTCGCGTTGCCGGTGCTCCAGCCTGGGGTGCACCCGGTCCATCGCCCTTCGTCTTCTCCCCGCGTTCCAACGCTTTCTCAGGAATCTGAAGCACGCATCGCCCCAAATCATCGTACGTGCAGATCGTCGAATACAAAAATGAAGGGAACACTGACCGGAAGGCGAATGATGTACGCCAAGAGCGTCGAACACGCGGCGAGGAGAAACACCGCGCGGAGAGAGACGGCATACGAATCCCTCGCAGCACGCTGTAAATCTGGGGGCAGTCGCGCGACGAGCGTCGTCGAGTGCCGAATCCGGCTAATCATCTGTCGTGTGATACGGTCGTTATGGTCGGCAGACGTCCGCAAGAGGGAAGGCATGACTACTCACCTCTTCCGCGTCGGGCGTATGGATCCGCGCATGTAATTCCGCGTTGAGCTTTGACTGGAAGAGCGCGGACGACACCGCAACACCACACACTTGTCCTACACAGACACATCAGGGGACATTCACAGCAAGGGCAGCATCCACGAATCACCGAGGCCACGGAAAACCTGTCCAAACCCTGTGCCGACTGCCATCACCCCCTCTATATCATCGTTGATTCAATGTGATCCTATGTATCCCCCCGTATCACGCACCGGGTAAATGCGCCAGCAACGCAACTGATAGCGGCGGTGAGCATAGGGTCAATTGCTGAAGCTCTGCCAAAGAATAAGCGAACACATACCTAGCGTCGTTTGTAAGACCACAGCGTTTCCGAAGCCCAGTGGGATCTATCGGTTTCTCGTCAACGCGATGCGGCCTGACGGAATAAACAAGGACAGGGAATCACAATGCTAAACCACGTTTGGAGTGGACCCGAGCTTTCACGTATGAGTGTGATCAAGACGATGCCCATGAATGGGAAGAAACCGAAGATGACGTTGATCATCTTGTATTTTCCCGTGCGATGCATCATCCAGCTATTAAACCAGTCGATGCATTCAGAGCCCAGGAGGCGCGGACACACAGGCGGCTTACCCAGCAAACAGCGACCCGACGGACATGGCAACACTGTTGGGGAACAGATGAGCACCTTTGATTGTCAGCTTACGTTATGACCCACGTCGAAAGGGGGCATCTCACCTGCTATGGACGCAGACGTCAAGGCCACGGTTTGGAACCACATAGGGTAGAAATACATGACTGAAAAGTTGCACAAACCAACGAGGAAGTTGCTCGTTCCAACCAAGACAGGGACACGTTGTTTCAGCAAGGATGGTGCGAGCACAGGTTCTGGGGCGATCAAGAGTTCCACTACTACGAATGCGACAGAAAACACGGAGGCCAAGACAAGTGGAACGAGGACCCAGGGGTGGTCCCACTACGGTAATGGGTCAAGCTCTAGATAGGGGAAGTGAGACAAACAAACATACCGCGTAGTCCTCATTGAACTTCATGCTCAGGAACGCCAGAAAAGCTCCCACCTGTCACAATCAGTTTATCCGAGAGGTTCTTATCTAGCAAGTGATGTCCGCTCACCGCCACCAGGAGTGTGAAGCTCCCGCCCCAGTCTATTCTTTTCAATATGTCCTTGGTGCTCCTAGCCTTCCCCTGCGCAAATATGAGCAGATTTCAACGGAGCTCGTGGTCACCTGACTTACGGGGGTCACGTAGTGTAAATTATAGCCCGTTAGAGTAAGTGATATTGCAAAAAAGGGCAATTGCATAATAAACGCCCATCGCCATCCGAACCTTTGGAACAAGATGAATCAGCACTCTAGTAGGATGAAGATAGATGGGTCCTACCAGTCACTCACAAGACCCCCAATGGGCCCTCCGAGTCCCATGCCGAGCTAAACCAATCCGTTAACTCCGCACAAGCACCGAAGATGGGAAAACATACCCCATTGAATAGAGCGGAAACCCCTTGTGCCAAGCCCCTGGACTGTGTTGTGTCAATGATCGTCGTACGGAGTAATTGAAGACGAAAACGGACACGGAGACTATACATATCGCTGATAACGATGCTGTGAGATCGACGTCAAGATTAGACTGGTCTCACAGAGTGATTCAGAGCTCACCTGGAGGTCGTAAGGATACCGCCACCACCCATTCCGGATAGCTATCAAGCATTAATCTCCAGGCCAACGAATACAATTCAACAACGTACAAATCTGGCAAGGATGAGCATCTTCATGTCTTTTGAAAACCCGCACGCAGCCGTGCCTAACGCTGCGACAACAACTGCTGTTTGGTTGGCGCCTCTCCGTCCCAGGACATTGCACAGACGACCGTAGAGTGGCGTAAAGGTGCAAACAGCCAACAAGTACCTGAATGCCACGACCGATTTTAGTCACGTAGCGTATGGTATAAAGTACTTACGCTGTTCCCAACCAACTGGCTTCGTTGGACTTTTCGAATTCGGATGAGATGGAGGGTAGTACTACGTCGGAAGTGGTCAGTTATAGCTGAATTGGAGCCGACATTTAACTTGGAGCATACACGTAGCCACCAGAGTGGCTGTAGATGCAATTAGAACGGTTCCACACACATCAAGAGAATGGTGCCTACTATTCAATGCCTGTCAAACGAGGTGTCATGATCAAACGCGCCTAAATACATGTTTGGCGAGACACTGACCGAAAGAACGGTAGCAGACCAAAGGCCAGCTAGAATGGCATAACGCGTCGATTTTGGGATCTCCAAAGGCCCAAGGGGCGTGTTCCGTGGTTGTTTGTCGACTCCGTTGTGCACGCTGATGGCATGGGTAGCCAGCAACGGCTCACGTTCCGTGGCCATCTCTAGCAAAACAGCGCGCTACTCAGGATCAGAAGAGCTGCGGGCGAGACGATTGTGATCGCAAAGTTTTGGGGTCAAGTCTCGGCAGCGTCGGCCCCGCCCACTTATGCGGCAAAGTTCCGACGAACCCCGACCCGAAATAGCGCAGAAGCTGATTTGAATCCGAACTCCGACTTTGCCGAAATGCAGTGACCATTCCGGGCCACCGCCCTAAGCTCTTCCGAACGGGCCTGCGCCAACGTCCGAGCCCACTGCCATCAACGGCGGAACCAAGCGCGGCTGCTCGCCCTTTCCGCGCCGACCGAGCTTTTCTGGGGGCGGCTGTCCACATATCACTGAAACCTTGGTCTCATGGAGATACCCGGTAAGTACTTACTGCGGCGGGCCCAGACGGCGTCGTTTTGCTCGTTCGCAGTAAATGTCTCCTGTCGGACATGGCCACTATGGTCCGTCTCGGGGTAACGTTGTCTCGACTGGGAATAGTTTCTCGGGCCAACACTTTTGGCTTATTTGGCAATCGCCACTCGGGCGACTCGACTCGAGCCTGACGGTCTCAGTTGTCGGTCGTCTTGGACGCCCTGGTACCGTGAACAAAGGTAGTCGAAGATGTGTAAGCGGAAAGCGCTATAGGGTGCCGGCGCTATCCTGCATTTAGTGGTTCTTTGCACGACCAACTCCGATGCGAACAATAACCTTGGGCCCGACGAACGAGCAGAAGATGCATTACGCGTGAGTGTTTGTCATTGATTTCCACTTCGCGAACCCAGGCGGTTGCGATGCCGCGCCTTCGCGATCTGCGATTACACACGTGTCGTACTCGCATCACCACATCTCGGACGGGAATGTTTTTCCATGAAATCGCTGACAAACAGACGAAGGGTGGCGTCGAAACATCCGTTTCTTTTTCTAATGGAACCATCTGATCACTGTTTGAATGTTGTGCCAGAGTTGTTTCAATGTTCGGAAGCGAGCTCTTGCACAGATCGATTCGATCGATTCCCGCCGCAAGTGCAGCGGCGAGGTTCCTGTGTACCCTGAACAGAAAAGAAAGCCATATGACCCATCATAGTTCTGTATCTCGGAGGCTTCGCGATGCAATACAACCATGCGGGGATATTCTGTCTATCGCTTGGATACCCTTGTCTGACGACGCTGCGCGAATCGAAAAGGCACCAACTGACAGGTCTTGGCTCGATTCGGAAAGCGACGGGTATGAAGACAGAGTCTATTTTCGCTCTCCCGCGTTGCGTGCATCATTAATCGCCTGTATTTTGCATCTCTGATAGGCAAACTTGCCCATGACATACTCGGGCGCGCACGCTACGAAACACCAACATTTGTGTCGTTTCAACGGATGGCGGTGAGAAGGCAGCCATGCCGTACTACTCCCAATACGAGGTATATCGATTCTCGTATTTGGTATCGTGGTATGGCAGGAACCTCACATCCGTTCCGCTTCTGAATCTGCAGCGACAATGGTGACACCGTGACTGCACCCTTTTTTACGCTCGGTCTCAGGGCTGCGGAAGATTGACGCTGTCACGGCGGCGGTCGACTCACTCCACGGCCCCGATCCCGTTGTCAGGCACTCTCTAACGACAGCGTTTGCTGTCCTCACGTATACCACGGGGTGCGATAATGGTCCTGAACCGATCGTTCAGCTGATCAACCAGCCATCTTTTCTGGGTGCTACATAATTTGCAACGGTGGACCCAACTGCCAGGTAGAACGTGAACTTGACACTGCAAGACGGACAGAGGAAACGCCAATGGGAACCCCCCTCCCCTCGGTTTCTTTTTGAAATCCGGTACGGTTCTTGCAACGTTCCTACCGCGTTAACGCTCGTACAAAGGAAGGCGAGTGTGTGTCGGACGAGAAGCCCCGGCCTCCGGCCTTCCATGCCCAATCCGTCTGGACGTCAGGGTCCCCTTGGGAGCGGGCGGGCTCCGTTGGGTACCTTGTTCCCTCGCCCCAGTGACCGCCGTTTACATGGACGCCCGCCACAGTCACGTTTGGCGGACTAAAATATATACAGCAGGTTCATCCCCCTATCAGAGCGGGGAATCACCTATGGAGTTAGATTGGCGTCGAGCGGGCTGTCTCACGTGCCGCCGAGACCGACGCAAGACAGAAAAAGAAACCGACCATGCGTATGGCACAGTGACACACGGGGGGGGCCAGGGAATTGTTGGCCAGAGTTTCGCACGTCATGGGCTCATGGCGCATGGCGCACCACATATCGGGAATCTGGGCTGAAGATTTCGCACCACGCGAATGGCGATATGCTGGGCGCAGGTTCGCTTTGCGAGGCGCTTCTTGGAGGCGGCAGACTTGAGCCGGCTACCGGCAGAACAAGGGGATGAATTTGAAGCCGCAATGACCGGCCAATTCCATTAGAATCCATCATACCTTTCTCTCGATTCGCGGGATGGCGTAAAAACTACGGAATTGCGGCTCCACGGATCCCTTGGAGTTGGATGGCTCTTGACACGATTCCATGGGTCGTTGCTGATGCTGGGAGGTCCTTATGGATGACACCCCCTGAAAAGGGGATGCGACTGCCTTGGTTTGGTTTGATCTCCGCGACCGAGGGGTCCCCACTCCACACGGCCGGTCCGTTTGAAACGAGGCACGGGAAAAGAAATTGCTCCCGTTAGACTCTCGGTTAACGCCAAGAATTGTAGTTATCATCTTTCTCTCTAAATCAATGACACGGTGACCTGTATACAATATACCATCAGGAGTTATCTCCTCGGCTACATTCAAGAACTAGGCTAGATAAAACGACAATTAGGTGATACGCCAGACGCCAACAAAACACTCGAGTCTAGATCGTCATTCATATTCCGCACTGCAAGTACGGCGAGCGCCGCACCAGCGCTCGGCGTTCAGTGCCTCATAATCGCCTGCTGGCAAGTCGGGCACATGCTATTGATGTTTGGAGCTACCAGGCGAGAGTGAGTACCAAGTTGTGCCTACAGCCGATCGACGCACAATATTGTTGAGGGTACCGTCGGCTAAGTGGCGGGAATGGAAGCCGAACCATGATGAGCGACAAGCGACCGGAGAAGGCGGAAACCATACTATTGCCAACAAGTCTGCTTGCATCTAGGCGCGACGCAGTCGCGCGGGTGGTTTGGGCTAAATTTGCAGTTGCGGTTGTCGCAGACGATCTGTAGAGCGTGCAAGTCAGACATCGGGGCGGGGTGGTAGTTCCCGACTAACAAGTTCCTCGGGCTGCGACACGAGTCAGTCGAGCTGGCCATCGTGAGCGAGCTGGTCACTCACCAAGGTGAAAGCATGACCGCAGGTCAAGTAAACGTTGCGGACGCTAGGCGGGAGGGCGGTATAAGCGACGCGATCACGTCAACGATGGCACTCACTGTCTCCAGCAGCACATTGTAATCGTGGGGTTCAGTCGACGAGGAGGGGTTATAAGCAATCGAGGAAGTGGCAAGTGACTGAGTGTGCCTGCAGTGCGAGAAAGGGGAATGGTACGAACTGGCGGGTCGTCGGCGCCTTTTATGCTCCGAGTGAAGGTATGAGATCATCCTCCGAACGACCCAACAGCCAAAGACGTACAGGTAAAGCGGCAAAGTGAGCCGCCACATCGAGCACAGATTGCGCAGCCATCCATAACGAGAATTAGTAGATGCCGTGCGTCATTTGATTAGGGTCTCGCAGGCGTTTGTCGTCGAGAAAGACAGCATCGGATAAGGAACAAAAACAAACCACGCAGGTCGTCAACGGGAAGCGCCTCGGATCAGGTCACACGATATCTGGTATTCGGCGACAGCCACTGATATAGACAGATGAGACCTGTCAGAGAGACGGTGACAACACTCGATTGAACGTGTAACTGCCCTGACTCACAAAATTGAAGCAAAGGTTAAGTGGCGAGCTGGGTTTGGATATTGTCACATCATGGGGAATCCTGAAGGTGACACCCGGTGCCGTCAGCGTCGTGCATCCCCTGCATATGACTGTAACGGGTCCGGAAGGATGGGGGGGGATAACGACACGGACGGACAAGTCTCCGTCGAGGGTCGAGTTAGCGGGTTCAGTCGGCCACTGACTGAAAATGAAGACGACAAACGGACGTCCGGCTTTGCTGGGCCCGCCAGGGTGATCGCCTGCCGCCACCCAAGACGAGGGTGCACCTGGCTTAGTCATCGTTCGCAGAGCGATCCCAGGCGCTACCATCACGAACGCGCTGCAACAGCGGACGGATGCAATGTCAAAATTAAATCAGACACCCACAGCGTTCTTGTCTGTCTCGAAGGAGAAGAAGCCGAAAAATTTCCTCGAACACGGCAGGGTAAGCCGCGCATTCGACTTCGCGCCTGCTCTTCGTGATGACCGGAGCTTGTTCGCTCCCATGCTCACAGGACGCACTGGGACTGGCGCTTTCGGTAGCCAGCATGCAAGAAGAAAGGGCGTTACGGAAGGCAGAGAAACATCATCAGCCACAGGTAACCGACCCTTTCGGTCTGGTTTCGGCCAAAAGGCAATCGGCTCACTGCCAGACGTCGTGTGCAGGCTGGCAAGCCTCGGCCCGAGCGGACGGATCGGGATCACGCAAACAACAGGAGGAAACGACTGGTAAATCTCCAGATGGAGCGTCGCGATTAAGCTCACTTGACCCTCGTTCTCAGGCGGAGGCGATGGCCACGATCGCAAAGCGACGGGCCGAGGCAAAGAAGGAGAAGGCAAGGTCCAGAAAAGCGTCCAAAGGTCGCTTGCGACGGGGCAGTGGTGCCAAAATTACTGCACCGGAAGCCACCACAAGTGCCGCGCCTCGGAAAAGAGTATCATTTGCTTGAACGGCTGATCTATCAGTCCTCGCATTCCGGGTTGTTGAACGGAATATGGCGTCCAACGATCTGATCGCGATTTGATTGCTGTCCGCCAGGATGCTCCTGCGCGCGGAAGATGGAGAGCGGACTGCCAGCTAAGCCCTGCCTGGCCACGGTGCGTGTCGTTCGGCGAATCCAGCTCGTGGCGATCAACCGCCGCTGTTCTGGACCCGGAGATCAGCGTGACGTGCTGTTTCGTTCGGACAGTGGCCATGGTCCTGCCCGACCAGGGGGGTGTGTACACCGAGCATACATAGGCTTATTGTGTTATGTAAGCCCTACTACGACTCGCTTATGTAATATGTCTTCCCCCATTTCGAACTTGGCGTGATTGTTCGTCCTCAACAGCCAGTCCGCGTTCCCTTCTGGTACGTCCTCGTCGTGTCCTTGCCGATCCACCTCTTAATCTGGTCCACGTACAAGCCAACCCCGCGCGTTACGATAGCGCTCATTCTAGCCTTGCTAGCGACGCTCGATGTCTCTTTACACTCCCGTCTTTCCCCCTTGCCATGAATTCAACAGCTCGCAAAAAGGTTCTCCCGAGGGCAGTTCGGAAGTGCCCCTTGGAAAGCAGCAAAATTATGTCAAGCATTTACGCGACCTCCATCTCTTCCTCTCGACTCAGAACGACATGTTGTCTCCCCCCTCTCGCCCAAACTCCCCCATGTTTGACCATCGCGCCCAGAAGACGAAGGACAAAACACGTGACCTATTGAACCCTTCAGGGGACGAGACATGGGATGCAAAGTGGGCGCGCGCCAGCCATATTTTGAAGCTTGGATGCGTAAGGGGAAGACACTGGTCAGTGGCTCCAGCTGATCCATGTCCACGTGAGCAAATCGTGGATTGGTTACTGCCAGATGAAGAATCCGAGTGGGTTGAGTGGGAGAAGAAGAGGGAGGAGCAAAGACGGCTCAAAGGAAAGACGAGTGCATCTCAGCAGACCGGCAACGACGTCCCCGCCACATCGGACACGGAGCAACCTAGCCAAGCAAGCTTCGCCGGGCTGAGTCGATCACTCGACACGGCGGGGCATCAGCAGCTTCCGGGCGTCTCGCCCAGAACCCTGCGCGCCGCCAAGGAGAAGGTGAAACGATGGCAGGCGTCTATGCCTTCCAAGGTGTGCCATGACACTACACGGGGCTCTTCGCCTGCCTCCACTAGACGGGTCGTGACGGCGGAGGGGAAACGCGAGTCTGCAGCACCACAGCGAAGCCGCACCCTTGATTTCGCAGTCGTAAAGTCAACTGCGAAACCGTTCGTCGGAAAGACGAGGAAAGGTCTTGGATCACACCCAACCATTCGGAGTGACACTCCCTCTGTGCCTTCGCGCAAACCACCAAAATTGCCGACGTTACTTAAAGTGCCACAAGACGCAGCGCCTGTTGATGTTGACAAAACGCCGTTCAGGGGACCCGCAGAGACACCATCTGTACAGGCCGCTCTGCCCAGCATTGCAAATGTACCAGAAACGGTGAGACTCAGTCGGGTCGTGTCATGCCGCATAGTTTTCTGACCCCCGTGTTGCTGTAGCCGTACCTACCACCGTCGTTCCCGGCAGATCTGGAGACATCGACACCACTACCTAATTCAAAGATACTTGTACGTGCACCGCCATCGCCAATTCCGCCTGCAATGTTGTCAACGCCACCACCGTCAACGCCTGCAAATCCCGACGATCCCCAACTCTCTCCGGCAGACCCCCATGTTGCCAGTGTGTCATCCTCTTTACCTCCACAAGTCGTTATTATACAGCCAGGGAAACGATCCCGAGCGTCTTCCCCACCATCGGACGGTGTTGACACTCATGGCACTCCACCTGCTAAGAGGTTGCAAACCTTGCCGCAGAACGACTCCCATGTCGTTTCTGAACACTCTCGGCCCATGTCACCAAGTGGGGCGCATTGTATTCGAAGAGATCCGAGTCCTAGCGGAACACCGTCCCGCCGACATCCTGCGGACTCCTCCGAGGTGGAAAAGGGCCCACCCTTGACTCCAGTGAAACCCGATCAACCCACTTTGGGTGTGGATGTGCAGGAAGTGCCCGCGAAAATTCCCTCGCCTACGAAATCTGTCAGATCGTTCTTTTCTGCGCCGGACTCAGATCTTGCAGATTCACCTATGAAAGCCAACCTGCTGCTAGAGTCTCCTGTCAGCCCTATGCTCTCGTATGCTCAGAACCCGAGTGTTTTTCTCCCCCAAATCACGTCTACCCAAACGAGGAAGGGAACCCCTACGGCCAACCAGGTAGATAACGGCATCTTTGGGATGGGGTTTAGCTCTCAGTTCGACGTAGAAAGACACGTAGATCGTGTCAGCGAGCTGCTGGAAAAGGACGTCGACTTTGATGGATGGTTGCGGGATGTGCGGACGGTCGAAACGAGCCAAGATTAATGGGAATGTATGGGCCATTATCTATGACACGTGTAGTCTATTTATGAACCGAACAAAAGCGCTGGGAGTCGGCCAAGGAAGGTAATGTGAAGGAAAGCACGGCCTCGAGGCGACATCTCAGCCTGGACACGGTATAGTGGTGGTCATGTGACTTGGACCATACTTGTTCGATATCAGCGCGTGTTCCAGACACTCACAACCTCGTCGTTGCTCACGATGAGCCGGAGGGACTCACGGGCATCCCTCAACGCCAAGCAGAGCGACGCCCTCACGGAGTTCGAGAACTGTAAGTCTTTCTTATTGTTCATTCCAGCATGGGTTCACACTGTGGCAGTCAAGAAGAAATTCCTGCTCGCAAACAAGCATATCACCAAGTAGGCCGCATTCTTATGACCAGGGTCAGCGCTAAGTCTCTCGTTTGGCCGCCAGGCTCAATTCTACCCTGAGCGTCCGGATTGAGGAACTGCAAGCCGAGATATCTACCCTATATGTGGAGAATCTACGCCTCCGTGCTTCTGAGATTGCGCTGGCCACGCAGCTCAGAAGGGAACAAGAAAAATCGAGGAAAATTCTTGCGGAGGCGGAGGCTGCGGTACGCCCCCTCGTCTACCTTGTGGCATTTCCACTTCCTCAGCCTCATCCCCCTTCGCCCAGACGTCGAACCTCTCGAAACATCTCAGTTTTCTGCGGCAATCGCTGAACGTCATGCCCAGCACACCCTCCCCAACATTGGAGCCTAAACCACCTCCGAGGGCGCCGCGCCGACCCGCGTCGGATCCAGACATATCTCCGCTGATGCCACGGCTATCCCGCGCCCCGAACTTTCCGGGGATCAACGAGGATGACGAGGTGGCTTCTTCGCCGGAAGCGGACGAGGACGATGTCGTCCACGTCGCTTCGTCGGCGCGTCGGCGGGCAAAGGATAAACCGTCGTCCTCTCGCTTAATGGTGCCACCCCCTCGGGTAGCATCCCCGCCACCCTTGCCGACGCCCCTTCACATCCATCTGGTGGAACGCGAGCCGTCCACGAAGCGGAAAGGGGGTCGGAGACAGAGCGGACTGCTTTCCGTAACCACAGGTGCCGGCATATCGCTGGGATCGGAGAGGCCTGAGGGTCTGATACCTCCGAGAGCGTCTAGTCCAGCCCTCGGTTCTCCAGAGCGCAGGAATGCAGGGTTGGCGGAAGACGATGAAGAACGACAGGTCGACGAACTAATTGGCGCAGGACCAGGTCCTGCAGAAGAACTGGACGCAGTGGCACGGGAGAAGAAAGAGAGAAAAGAAAGAAAGTCGAGACTGGTGGAGAGGGAGGTTGTTCACGAGGATAGTGACCTTGGAACGTTGAGGGTAAGGGAGAGAAAGAGGCGTAAGGAGGAGGAGGGTTCTGGATTAAAGGATGTCACTAATTCCCCGAGGAGTCGTGCCACACTCCCACCATTGGACATCCGCACGTCTGGTACGTCTAGACCCTTGCCTCCCGTCGTGTGGCTCTTCTGACGCTGTTTTGGTAAGATCGAGATGGACAGTACATGCTGGAAACTGATGCCCCAACGTCTGCTGCGACTTCTATAGCCACCACGCGAACCTTCCTCTCTACCCCGGCAACAACACCCGTCACCACACCTCAAGTGTCCCAGTTACCAACACCCCGCACGTCAAGCCCCGTACCTCCAAGTGCTACATCAGCATCTGAACCAGAGGTGCCTCCAGGCGTACGAGAACGCCGAGTCCGTAAAAGTATCAACTATGCGGAACCCAAGCTTAACACGTGAGTCTGAAACTCCCAAGAGTCCCACGAGGTCGCCAGCACACTGATGGATGATGGGTTCCAGAAAAATGCGGAAACCCGACCCCTCGATCCCTTCGGCACCAGTGACTGCCACAGCCCCGAAGAAACGTGCATCGACGACGAGTATTCAAAGCGACGACACGGACGGACGATCGTCTCTGGATGGTCCTTCGAGACACCCGACCTCTCCTTTCCAGCCTTCTGCTCCGCAATCGTCGACGGCTACGACGATGGGCCCTTCTTTGACGAGCGGGGGTTCTTCTCTCAAACGCAAGAAGTCACGACCATTTATACCTATTGACGACGATGACGAGAGTGATGGAATGCAAGCAGACGCTGAATACGGCAACGGGACTGTAAATGGATGGATCAACACAGAGGGTCGGCGACGGAACGCCCAGGGCAACACGGCGCGGGGCAGCGGCAGCCTTCGCAGGGTTCTCGAGGTTGACGACGCAAGACGACACAGCCTCGCTGTATGACACGTACGAACACCCTGCCTAACGGTCCCGTCGCGCTCATGGTTTTTCCCTTCTCTCTTTCGTAGGCTTATTCTATACTATTGACGGCATGAATACGGCGATTAAAGTACCATAGGAATACCAAAACGCCTCATCGTGTAATTATACATTTCTCTGTTCTCTTTCCTTTTTTTTTTTTTGGACTCAGAAACTGTGACGAATTTTTTACGACGTAATTACAATGACATCTCAAGCAAGCAGTATTTACAGCCCGTTTCCGATTACCCTACCAGCGTAGCCTGGCCCAAGGGCTTGACAGTTACATACATGCACGACTGGTGCATCCAAGTATACACGAGGCAGGACGGAAGAGAAGAAAAAACCATCTCCGGCACCGAGTCTTGGGTTATCTCCCCTTCTTCAAAAATAGGCCTAGGCGGGGGGGAGGGGGGCGAATAGACAGTCAGTCTTTTCTCATGGCGTCATAAGAGATGCTCACTGCGGCGTTTGGAGGGCTTGCCGCTCCACCGATGCTTATCAAGGGGAAGAGATGTCAGGGATCAAGGCTGTACGTTGAAGGCGAAAAAAGAAGGGGAGGGGAAGGAAGAAAAGAAATACCGCGGCGCGTACATGTGTAATGGCCAAGACGTGAAAAAGAAGGTGTATCTTCCTGTTTCCTTGCAAACTTGCGACAGCGCCTCGAGGTCGAACAATTCACCTTGTTGGAAGGAAAAAGGAGGGTGGGAAGGAAGACGATGAGTACAAGAAAGTGATCGGGTTTGTCGAC
Organism: Boletellus ananas; assembly: GCA_038089895.1. Lineage (NCBI taxonomy): Eukaryota > Fungi > Basidiomycota > Agaricomycetes > Boletales > Boletaceae > Boletellus > Boletellus ananas. Next base: position 14,564 of record JBBPLS010000008.1, on the reverse strand, counting down.
AGAGACCTACCTATGGGCATTCCCCACAATCTTGTTCCGAGCGGGAGAAAGCGTGAGGAAAGGGAGATTCAGACGCTGCTCGTGCTCCCGACGTTGGCAGACCGTGTCGGTTACTCACCCAATGATAGTCTAGGAGGGAGGACGGAGAAGGGGTTGAGAACGAACGTTGCCCGTCAGTATAGTCCTGATGAGCGTTGTCCGATTGCGACCTTGAACTTACCTGGTGAAGGAGCGGAATCCCCTCGGGTGTCGGCCAGCGCTGTTATTTGCGGACGTCAGAACACGGGCAGACGAATGCCGCGAGAGTACCCCCTGGATGCCAGCATACCTCGAGAGCCGGTTGGTCAGATGCGATGGCGGCAAAGTGGTTGTCCCTGTACGGCCACCTATAAGGTGATTTTCTTTTCAATAAAACCAGGGGCAGGCATACCACAGGAAACGTTTCATGTCCTCGCTCTGTTCAATGCCCGCACTAGGACAAGGAAAGAAAAAATCACCTGACGACTACAAGGCAAGAAGAGCTGACGCACAAGCGTTCCGGCTGGTCACGCAAGGATGCTCTGGTGTCATTGTCGACGGTATAGTATTTGCGAATGAATCCGACGCGGATAAGAAGGATGTCTGCCTGTCTGAACGTGACACCCTGCTTCTTTGCACACGCTTTGAGCTCCGCGACACTGATCGGGTGCGTCGTCCAAGGGTCATATGGAAGTGGCCCGCCGTTGGCAGTGTAGTACTGGACGAGGTCAAGGAGGACACCGCGTCCACAAATACCATGTTTCGACAAGTCTAGAGGGGATGTAAAAACGCCGTTGATGGTCTCGACGGACGGGGGATGGAAGACGAACTGTGTACGCCGAGCTTTACGAGGCCGTGATCAATGTCGCTCGGATCGTGGATCTCTATCTCGCCCTCTAATAGCGCCTCCGCGGGCGTGCTGAGGACAGGGTCTGGATGACAAACAAGTTTCGGACAAAACGCAGACGTACTTGTTGTAGAACACATTGTAATCTACCAACCCAATATGCTTAAGACTGTCCCACTGCGAACCTGATTGCGTATTCTGAAAGCATCCAGGCCACACCCATGTTCATAGGAAAGTCAGAGTGATTGTGGGTGAGAAAACGGGTGAAGACGTACGATGTTTATCACGTCATCCCTGATCGGAATTGAAGACGAGTCCTTGGGAAACGTCGTAACCGACGGAATCTTGCGTCCAAAGAGGGGCTACGGATCACAATTACCAATCTGTTTTCGAACAGTCACAGAGATGACACTCGCCCTAGAAGGAAACTGAATCGGCCTATCCCCTCAGGTCAGCCGATACCGCCCGACGCGTCCTTGATCACCCGACGACGTACCAATTCAGCGAGACCGTCCTCCCGGAACTGCCCATCCAAACAATAGCGATCCCGCCATTTGAGCATGCAACCCACTCGACGTCGTCATGGGCAACGTACCGGATTTCCTCCTGGGCAGCCCTCTGAACGACGTCCTCCGTTAACAAGTTGATCGTCCCGAGCTGGTCGTCCTTCCCCCACACCTCCCAGGCACATCCATTGAACTCGTGGAACTTGGGAAGCTGGTCAAACGACGGGAGTGCCTTGAGAATCGGGTCTTCCTTGAGGGTCCCATTAACTGGCGTGGCCGCGGCGGCCTTGGTTGAGGGGATGAGTTGGCGAGCCTTACCGTCCTTAAGAGAAAGTAGACGGCTTATTCTGCGTGCCATGGTGAAGCGAGTGGGGGATTCAGAGCGTGCGCCGGGACTTAACGCCGGATATATAACCTCCATATGTTTCAGAGCTTGCCCTAGCACGACAGACAAAAGCCTTCGTGCCCCATGGCACACCGAGGACTTCGATTAGCCAAGGAGCACGAATAGAGCTGGATTGAAGTGGCGTTGTTTCATTCGGAGCTGTTAAATTAAAATGACTGTTAACTGTCGGCAGGTTACGTGCTGACTGCTCGTCAAGTCCTTGGGGTGACCGTTGAAGGCCGAAACGTGCACTGACCTGCTTGACTTTCGATAATGTGTACGTACCACGCGTGTCTTTTCCATGCCATGGCTACTAGCGTCAGGTCAACATCTGAACAGCTAGACACCGATGGGCACTCATGACGATTTACCCGCGGTAGGTTCTCCGCTCCCAGGATGCGATAGTGAGAAAGCCGCGGGGATGCTGCCAAAAGAAGGACGGCGTACTTGTATAGAACGGGCATGCCGAACAAGTTTTGCTTGAAGTACCCTTTTGTTCTTCCTTGTCCGTTGATTCTGATTTGAAGTCGTCCGGTGCTGCCGTCAGAACCCAACTCATGATGCATGATATCGGTGGCCAGAGCACCGGCCATATGTAGTACTATTGTTCGGCAGGTGGTCTCAACCAGTCCTCCTGCCAGTGGCCGTTGGTCGCCACTGGACGCGCCGCAATGACACGACAAAGTGCAGCGAATAGGCTATGACGAGCAAATGCAACGCCCCCAAGGAGCTTCAATGTTGGAGCGGTCCCGAACAGACCGGGTCGTTTCGAATATCAGTGTGGCGGTGCAGCCATCCAAACCGGAGCTCCAGTTTTCCCACCTGCCAGGAATTGTGAATGTTTTCTGCCCCTTCGAAAGGCTGCAGCGAGCATGGCTATCCGTGGATCGTCCACGCTCGCGTCGACTCTACTATCCTCTAGTACAACGCGCTGTCAGGTGCGACCAAATCGATCTTTAGCTTCAACTTTGTTCCATGCACTAACTCGGACTAGGCTAGCTTGTCGGCATACTCCTGGGGCCTGGGATCTGGGAAGCCAGTGCCAGTGGAAAGGTGATATAATGCTCGATCGTATTCTCGACGCGGCCCTTATTCGATCCCACAGCAGGTTCACCGCTGTCTCAGTCACTTACTTGCACGGACACAATTTTACAGTCCTTCTGTCTGCGAACAATCGCCTTGTCGATCCTTGCAGGCACCGTCTTCGTTTTTCATGACCTCTGCTCTGCAGCAAACTATCACAAACACTCAGCTGTACGACTATGCAACTCGTATGCTCTTTGTCCCCTTCCGCCCGTTGACCTCACTGTTCTTCCTAGCTATGGTCCTCAGCGCCGTCGGGTATGACTACAGTAAGCGACACACTTCGCCATTCGCATTCGCGCGTTGATAGAACATCGATGTGATCAGTCCTTACACTCCAGAACGAGGTGTGCATCATACTAAATCGCATAATATTTCGCTGCCTGACGATTCTTGCAGATAGAGTACATCTGGGTCAGTAATTGCCTTTCTCTCTCTCAGGAACCCTACATACTTGATGTAATTACAGAGAAAACCTTGGACACGGGTGTCCACCTTGTTTGTTCTCGTACGCATCCTGATCTTGATCATGATGCAGAGCTAGAGTCAAACATTGCTAAATTCTAGGCTCGTTATTGCGGGCTATATTTCTCTGTGTATGTCTATCCTCTCGCAACATTTTTATTAATTGATTCCTGATAGTTCACTAGTTTCTTTGTCCTCGGTGTGTCTGAGCGAGTATGAAACTCCCGGTTGAGCTGATTCCATTGCCCGAGAACAGTCGGGAGTTCTTTTTTGTCTGTGTCTACAAAGGTGACTTCTTATACGACGATAGACAACGAGGACACTAATGATTTTAACTTACTGGTAGACGTATGTGTGCTCAACTTCGTTAACATCTTCAGAGCGATCGGTGACGTCTTGATAGTTGTGAGCACATTCATTCAACGTTTCGGGCGTGGATTTTGACAAGAAACCTTACAAGGCAACGCACTTTATCTCTCCGGCACATGGGCCCTGTTGATTTTCATTTGTGCCTCAGAATGTGAGAGTACATGCTCATATCCCGCCGAATCGGATTACATTGATAGACGCAGTGATAATGATCCTCCGTGTATGGGCATTGCACAGTCAATCAAAGTTCATCCTTGGCATCCTCCTCACGCTGTACTCCATCGAAGTCATCCTATTTCTGATTGATGCAATTATTCTCAGCATTAATAAATCCGGAGGTGTGTGGAATATGTCGCTAATCTATGGGTTAGCATATAACGGGATGTGTGCTGTTTGCCCGATCATATAGCGGTCACCGCTCAAGTGCTCGTTTTCGCGTTTTGTTTGGCCGAGTCGGATCCCGTCTCTTGGAGCAAGGCCGTAGACATCGTTCAAATCACTCTCGGTGCAGTGATGTGTCTGCTCATCGTTATTCAGTTCATCAGGGAGTCAATACAAATGTACACAGCAACAAAGCGAATACGACTGAACCAGTACATGAATCTTCTTGCGAGAGAGGGCATGGTCTACTTTTTCAGGCACGTCCATATACGTCCTTCTCGTACTTCGTTTGCTATGCCTCGTGCTGACGGCATATTCTCCCGAGATTAGCATCCTGGCATTAGCACTCTTCAGTGTGTTGTGTAACCAAGGAAGCATTTCAACGCGCGGATGGCGTATTTTACTTGCAGGGGCGATAGGGTATATACCTGCTCTCACGCTCGTCCCCCGATTCATCTTGAATCTACGGGAAGTTTATGCACGAGATCTGCAAGGCAGACGTGGAGGCGACATCGACACGGCGTTCGGTTTGGCGTCGGAATCTACTCACGGAGCTGTCGTGAGCACGGTCATATTCATGGACCCGGCGCAGAACGGCGTTGAAGAAATACAGCTGGAGGAGATGATCAGGGTAACGAGCGCCGACAGTGGCGAGAGATAAAGGCGATTGGATTGGGTGATGTTGCTCGTGACCACGCTCTTCGTCGGCGCCCACTACCTACGTACAGCCGGTGCGAAAATGGACCATAGCAGTGGAGCAAGTGCTTGGCAACCTACCAGGAGTGCGCTTCCATGTGCAAACAGGTTCAGTCGAGGCTGGACGCTAAGCTTCCTATAGCTACGGGAAAAAGCACGACATACGCAAAGTCTGACGGCCGGCGTTTATTCTCTGCAGTAGGCGCAATCAGGGTAGCTGCCGCCATGTGTTACCTTCACCTGCTCCGGCGTTAATAACCCACCTTGCCCAACTACAGAACTACATGCGTCACCTCCACTCATGTATGCTTGCTCTCTGCGAAAAGCGAGTGGACCCAGGAATCTTGGGCTTGCGTCTCTGGGCTACTTGACGTCTGGGAGATCAATAAAGCTCAAGACGAGCCCGAGGACGTTGGGTAGCTCTACTTAATGCACGAGTCCACTCGGTTATTCGTAGGCACGCCATCATGCAAAGTCTTCACCAGTCGAAGTTTTAGCTCCCTGTCAAAGTTTAGGTGCGCCTGTACTATAGCATCGTAAATGCCAGGGCTCGCTGCTACATCATAAGGCCACTATGGGTCATACACACCACCCATGTGACTTTGCATGATGTGTATCGCCCTGGCGCGGTCCGCCAACAAACACTTCGAGCGCAAGCATTGACTCGGACGGAAGCCTCGACCTACTTGCTGATGTCAAAAGATAGACCCCTAAAGCTGTACGTGCATTCGATGCAAATGAACACATCAAGGAACTGTTCGTCAGCGTATCGAAGGTGTTGCCGAGCAACCGGGATTTGATTTGAGGTAGTTATTAAGACAGTGCCTGAGATACAATCATCCCTCGAGCCGTTGCTGTGCACTGCCCGCTCCCTGGCAATCCGAGTCGGGATGTCTAGCACTCCATGAACTTACCAGCAGAGTGCAATTAGGTCGCGTTCAAGCAAATGCAATCACCAGTTTTACTGAATGTGATGTCTGTCGGTCACTCTGGCGTGCGCTCGCGTTGAGGAAACCAGTCGATAGGCGATGCTACCAAATGCCTAATCATCGCATCCTTGATGCGACTCAGAGGTTCACCGGCACCGCCCGAATCGTGATCTACTATCGGCGTTGACTTTCTTTGCTAGCCCTTCCTGTCCCCTCGCGGCTGTACCTAATGTTCCGCGTGCTTTCACATCCATCAACTAGTCCAGCGGGCCATGCAGTGTAGTGTGGCATCATTGACGTCTCCGCTGTTGTATAGCACTTGTGCGGAACTCTTTTGAACGCCCGCCTGCGAAAAACGGAAGACTGTCTGCTCACCATGCAGGCCCTGCCATTTCAACGCATTCTACAAAATCGATTTCGTCCACTAGTACTCTGCAACAAACCTTCGTGAACATTCAGTTGTTTGACTACGCGGCCCGTATGTTGTGATCCGTTTTCCATCCGTCTCCCTCAAGGCTGGTGTTATAGCCGGTGTTCTCGCTGCCAGTGCTGTCGGGTTTGATCATCGTGGCTCTATTTGTGTTCTCGCACCTGTCGAACCTCAAATTGTTGACTCTCAGGTTTATACTACCGGCGGCAGCCCGCCAAGGCGAGACATTTGCCGCTTTACCTCGCCCACAAGTTCTCAGTTCCAGACCTGTAACTATCTGTCATCTTGCTAGGCTGCTCAACACGGCTCTCCGTTGGCACCTAGCCGGGCTAGCTCTTGTTTCGTTCTGCAGTGCATGCCCAGTGTTCGACGCTGGCAACTCTGGCATCCCTCACCTCGGAGGGGGTGAAACTTCTCGGTAAGTGTCGGTACTGATGCAAAAAGCCCCAGGGTGGCAGATTAGGGGCGTACATCGCGTGGAACGCGCTACGCCCGCGGAGTTGGTTGATAATGGTGACAGCACATGCCAGCGAATGGACTATTCGCTCTGTCGCTGATGAGCATTCCCATCCTCATACATCCTGGTGCTCATCATCGACGTTTTTTGTTTTTGTAGATTGTTCATGGGGGAATCTGTCACATCTTCGGGCCAATACTGCGCCCCTTCACTTTCGATGCATACCAGCGTAACGTCTCGCGAGGTGGTCGTCTCTGCACGAGCTAGTCTCAACGATATGTTCTTTTCTCAGACACGTTTACCTAACAACCAAACAACAATCCATACATACGACCACACTTCCAATACATACGAAACACCAATTTAATCCACGAACAAGCAAGAGGATTATTCAAAGTCCACGGCAGGGACTCTTGGCTGAATTAGCATCAGCTGCTCACAAGATGTTGATAGGAGAGCAGCCAATGACGACAAGACCGCTCTGCGTGCGTGGACAGTGGTTAGACTCGCTCCGCTCTCTCTCATTCGTGGATGACTTACGTAGTTATTGCCGTTGCAGCAGACGGGCTGTTGGTTGCACCCAGCGCTACCCAGAATGGGGCTGCAGGTGAGTCCAACAAGACCAGTGATGTCGCCAACGATGACTCCGAGCAGTCCAAGGATAGCGGCGATTCCAGAGTCGCTCGCCTGGAGAGTAGACCACCGTGAGCACCAGAGAGGAGTGCGAGAAGAGCATGGACCGCTCACCTTGCCAACACTTTTGCAGCACTGGGCAGAGCCGGTGTTGCATTGGTAGGAGCCTCCGGTGCGGGCCTCAAGGGCACTGGGCGCCGCGGCGACGACTGCAGCGAGGGCAGCAACGGGGAGAAGAGCAGAGAAGCGCATTCTGAGAGGTAGCAGTTAAGAGGGCTGAGTTGGAGAGGCAATGGGATGCTGTTTTGCTGATGGTGAGTTGCTCTGCGACGCACTTTTTATACGACTGGCAGGACTTCAGAACCCCCCTTCCCTTTCCACAGGACCCCTCTGCACACCGCCCACTCGGCCAGCTTGCCTGCCTAGTATGTACACAGGTACGAAGAGATCGGATGGCCCATCACCTCGCTATTGCAAGATGGAACCAATCAGAAAAAGGACCAAGTGTGTCGTAATTTATTAATATTGTTGCTGACTGACTTCATCTCACACAACACCGCCCATTGGTGTTCCTCTTGGGCCCCTGAGGAAGGAACCGGGCAGATAGGCTATGTTCACCTTCATTTCTGTTGATCTAGGTATCAAGGAAGCGGACAGTGAACTGACTGGATGCGCTGGATATGGCCACTGCTCCTCCAACAGCGATCTGGAGGGAACACACCGACATCCTGCAAACATAGGGAAATATTACTTGGGTGTATTGATAGCCAAGATGTCATGTCCATGAATTACCTCAGGCTGCAGCGCGACCATCATTGTCCTTGGCCTTGCGTACCTTCTCCGTCAAGACTGGCCTGGACGTGGCTCATTGAATGCCATAATTGGTGCAGGATTGATCGATGCTGAGCGGCCAACAGACATATAAGCCAAGGATGTCCTCTCGGACGACCTGGATCCGCCTATGATGCACGATCACGGTAATAATGGCCGGGTGGGATGTTGCAACCATGTGAAAGGGGGAGCTGTTCATTTCTGCTGAGAGCGTCCCAACCGCGCGATGCCAGGGAGACATGCAGCTTATGTCGCCGACATGATCATTATAAAGCGAGCGTGCCTTTGTGGGACCCGTTTGCTCTTATGATTAATTTAAGTCTTCCACGTTCGGACCTCGTATGATTCAGAGATGTAGTACGTTCTGGCGTGTCGTTTGCCCAGACGGCTGGCTCGAGCGGGAAAAACCAGCCAGCGTGACTTTGGTACGGTTTCGAGAACGTGAGTAGAAAAAAACTGTCGGTACAGGAATTGAGCTCCAGAAATGAATTCGCTGTACCTGTCCGTGTGTAAGTTCGGCGTGGATGATGATCGAGGCCTTCCCCTGAACCCGTCGTCGATGGCACGGCATGCCGGCATAGGCGCGGCCAAGGCCATAGTCCGCAGCTGTCCTTTGACAATGACGATGGACTGACGCCGGCGAACTTGCACTGACATGAACGAACAGAGGACGACTGGCAGCAGCTTGAGGCGCGAACAACGATCAACACCGCTCGCTTTCACTCTTGCATCCCAAGAAAATGGAAGCGCTGGTGTGACAAATCAATCCCATGCACCAGTACGGTACCGATGACCACTAAGATCGGAGTGCAGTCGAGTCCAAAAGGGGCCCGCGACATTGCAGCGCAGAGCCCGTCGAACCGCGAATAGTAGCAGTACATGATCGGGATTCACTGCGGGCTAAAAACATCAGTACACGTTTCTCTGAGACTGCTTCGGCTCGTGCCTGGGGACCATAGTCTGGATTGATGATCGGGTTGTCGAGGTACTGTCCGAGTCGTGATCGGAACGTTCACCGGCGGGTTCGCGACGGAGAAAGCGGTCCCTCCAACTTTTCCTAGACGCGAGTGCCAGGCAAGCAGAAATAGCGATTTGCACATACGCGCACATCGATCATGACCGTGACAACGCGCTCAAAGAGTGGGCCCTTGGTGTGGCGAATCGCGCAGGTCGTGCAAGGGACCCGACACAACTGCTATACGCCGCCGGAAGGTACATACCTTGAACCTTGGCAGACGAAACAATGAGCTCTGATTCTGAGGATACGCTTCGGGGCGGCGTTTGGGCGACAAGGATGTAACGAGCGGTGCGAACGAGCGTCCAGGACTCCCGATTGGGATATGAAAAGTCATGGCATCAGCATCACTTCAATGATGGCAGTAACCGGAACAAGTCTCGAAAATCCCCTTGCTTGGGCTCCAGGTGTGTACACACTTCTGGCACACAAGCGATTTGGGCCAAGTAAATTTGCTCTCATTTCCGTGTGGGCTCAAGTTGGCCGCGCGGGAAATTTGCCCCCTACCTCTGGCCGCCCATAGCACCAGTAAGGTGGGCATTGCCCCCGTCTATCCGTACACATCGTGTGTTCTAAATGATAAAGGTACGGGTGGCTCTGCGTTCAAATATTTCTCAATTTCTGCACAGTAATAATGCCTTTGACCGTTGACGTGTCGCCCCTTTCATACATTCCCTGTTTGCTGTAATCACCAATGACGCTCTGGGCGCTCGTCGACTCGAAGGAACGAATCCCGCAGCTGGGGCCGGGGCCCGGCACTGTGCCATCCATCGTTGGTAAAGCACGTATGCCGCCCACTTTGCTGATTACCAGTAGCGTAGTCTCAGGATCTCGACCCACGAAACGTCCGGGTCATTCGCTGCGGGGGATCGTTGGCGGACCCGGGTTGCCGGAGTAAACGTTGTTCAGCTTATGTCACTACAGCTACATCGGCCGCTCTAAGATCGATCAGTCATATCATCATATCAGCCCGCGCGCACCCTGCACTCGGAAGGAAAAGTGGCCTTTGGGGTAACCCACGCTCCACTACGTAGCAGGCCAAGAGAAGAAGGGCGTTCGAAATTCCAAACATATCGTATACAACTGAGTGCACAGGGTCTCCACCAAATTAAACCAATCTGTTTGCTTGCTGGGGGGGGGCCAGTGGCCCAGGCTCACAACGACACAACTGAACGCTTACTTCATTTCAGCTGTTTTGCGGATCCGTGTGACAATGTTTTATGCAACGAACCGCGTCCAGACCGCTCTTTTTGCCTAGCCGACGCGCACGCTGGTTCGTTCCGTCGCGAGTCAATATGATTTATGCACATTGCCTAGCCGGCCGTCGAGGCATTCGGATTGGGTTTCTACGGTCTGAGCCACAAGTACTTGGTGGGCAGCGACCGCTAACATGCAAGAGGGTGTCGGACCGGCCAGAAGGGCGACACACAAAGTTACGATATAGGCGTTTTTTTTTCTCGTCGTTACCTTGGGATAACGGAATGGTGGGCACGCCCCGACCACCTCGCATTTGCATGCTGGCATGGCAAACGGACTACGCGAAGAGGGGTCCATTCCCGAGGGGGGTTGAAAAAGTCCTCCCTGCCCTATAAAAAGGATGGGACACAAGAGAAATGACCATCAGCCAAAAGTCATCCCATCGCCTCTCCGAGTCAATCGTCCTACATCACCTCTAAAAATGCGTTTCACTGCTCTCCTCCCTGTCGCTGCCCTGGCTGCTGTCGTCGCCGCGGGAAGCAGCTCCGAGTGTGACACTGGGTCTATCCAATGCTGCAACAGTGTCGGCAAGGTGAGGAGTCTGGTTGGCTCGGTGATGGGGGTTGTGCTGACGATTGGCTGGGTGTCAGGCGAGCGACGAGAACATCTCGAAGGTGCTTGGGTTGCTGGGTGTTGTGGTTGGGGATGTGTCTGAGCTGGTTGGAGTGAAGTGTTCTCCTATTGTTGGGAGCACGAAGTGCACTCAGCAGCCTGTGTGCTGCAACGACAACAAATATGTGAGTTTCTGTGCGTGTGGGTAAAGTGAGGAGGGTCTGACCGGTTTGGGATGACACAGAATGGTGTCGTTGTGGTTGGATGCTCTCCCGTCAACGTCCTCTGAGTGGATGGTGTGGGTGGATTCTGGGTTGCTACATTTTTCTGATATTTGGGTTAGTGGGATTTAATGGTATAGTGGCGTATGGACCATTGTTTTCCGGTCGAAGGATGCCTGAGATGACGCTGGTCTGTAAGGGATGATTTCCACGCAGGTGGCCATTCTCTGCAATAGTGCACGACGACAAGATGAAGTTCTGCTGTTCCTCTTGAAAGAAAATGACCGGTGGACCATGTCGTCTGATGTAGCATCCTTACCTGTGGAGAATTCGAGCGCCAAGCTTTTGATGGACCAAGATCTAACGTACGTGCGGATCGCGGGTGTTTTGCTTCCAGGAAGAGCAAAGCTGGTCCAGCATCAATAGGATGTCGTACCTGAGTTTGAGTCACCGTGCATCATCTCATTCACGACCTCGAGATGGTGAAGTGACACGAATTCGCCGTTGTCCAACAAGTTGGACAAGAGACTGTGAAGCCCTGAAATGGCGACCACGACTTGCCGAGACTCATCTGAGTCGTGTGTTCGGTGATCTCGACAAGTCCTACACGGAGCTCCGCTCTAAATCCACACTTTCTTTCATCTCTTTGGTCCGAATCTGCACCTCCCGAGTCTCCTGCCCCCTTGACGGCCAGTGCAACCACTTAGCCCAGTCGACGTGTATGTCTCGTGAATGTGCGTGCGTCCATGCACCAACGGCAATCAATAACGGTCAGACGAAACAAGAACTCGGGGATTTCGACGGGTTCTCCGATTCTCCTACACCCCGCGATCACGGTCGTCGACACGCGAACCGGCGCAGCTGCTGCGCAAGGAGCCCAGCTTGTCACTATCTGTAACTCGTCCTTCCTTTCTGCATGCGCGGAACGCGAGCGGCGTTGGTCGTTCTTGGCACGCCCGCACTGGACGGACCGATCAACGTCGGCCTCTCACTCAGTCCATCTCCGCCCGCGAGAAAAAGACGACGGCCCACGCGTGTTTTCTTGCGCTCCAACAAGTCGTGACCGAATGGGTAAACCATCCCTTCCTGTGGGAGCCTCCTTGGCAAGCTGAAAAGCAGAGCGGGCGGGCCTGGTGGCGGGGGCGCGGTGACCCAGGTGTAGGAAGTTGCGTCGCAGTCAGCGATGGGCCTTCCTTTTCGTCCGCTCACATTTCGTATCAACGCAGCTGTCATCGGTCCACGAAGGGCAACAGACCACGGCTTCGACTTCGTTCCCAGCGTCCGTGCGGCGTTGTCGTGCCACCCGCGACGGAGGTGGTCTCAACAGGTTACCCACGTCAAATTCCCGAACGGACAGGCAATACGAGGGGATTCTTCATTTCTGGGGATCGGCCAATATTCCTGCATGCACATACTCGAGCGTTTCCCTGCCACTTCTTGCGTTTCGACATGTTTTCAGAGCGTGTCTAACGCTCTTTCTTTCCAGTCTGATTGCTCAATTGATCAAGCTGGGTCAATATTCTAAACCTCCGAATACTTTAACTCCGTACATACTATCGCCGATGGGAACAGGATGCCATCTGTGCCACAGTGGTCATGTGCTCAAGGAAATCGATGCGTATGGTATTCGTCCCCACACGACCGCAGTCCCCAGTGTCCTTGGCCTTTGTCGCCGCGGTCGTTGGTGGAAGGTGGTTGTCGGATCAGCTTATGTGCTCGTCCGGCCGCTCTATCATCGATCAACCCGCGCACCGAGCTAATCAATGTGCCTCGTTTAGACCATTCTTTCCCAACGAGTACAGTCGGCGCCACAAGTCGAGGTCGCTGATGGTGCGTTGCACTCGGGCTCATCGATCCACTCGGGTACGAATATTTCCCAAAATCAACGGTATCATAGAGCCCCCCCTATTTCATGTGCACTCTGAGGCCCTGTAAGAAGAGGTGATCATATTCAGCATGTTCCGCTCGTTCATTTTTACCTCCCTGGGTCAGCAGAAATGCGGTAAATGCGACGCATTTGGCCTTTTCTCGGGAAGGGGACAACCGGCGTGCGGTGATGTGTGAGACAGCGACAACTACTCTTAGGTTACGACACGTTAACCCATTTTTTCTGCTGTTTTCATACGATGATTGACTGATGAGCAAACCCGACTTCTTCGCACTTGCACACTAGGCGGCGGGCAAGCCGGATGGAAGGCCGCCGGGGCTCTTCCGCGCCGTATAAAAAGACGGATCGTAGGGCTACTCACCATCAGCAGAACAGCGTCCCATCGTCTCTCCAACTCTGCCCTACCTCTCAGAAATGCACTTCTCTTCCCTCCTCCCCATCGCTGCCCTTGCTGCAGTCGTCGCTGCCGCACCCAGTGCGCTCGAGGTCCGTCAGGGAAACTCGTCCGAGTGCGACACTGGTTCCGCCCAGTGCTGCAACTCTACCAGCGACGTGAGTGGCCCCCACTTCCCCCGTTCTGTCTTCTTGCGCCAACAATTCTCCAGGCAAGCAGCTCCGCAGTCACCTCTCTCGTCGGATTGCTCGGGATCTCCCTTGGCGACGTCACGGGTCTCGTCGGCCTCGGCTGCTCCCCGATTGTGGGCAGCGCTTCGTGCTCTCAACAACCCGTCTGCTGCAACGATAACACTTATGTAAGCCTCACTCGGTGATCGCGCGAGTAGAAAACGAGCGGGTCTGACCTCTACACAGAACGGTGTTATTGCCATTGGCTGCTCTCCCATCACCGTCCTGTGAGCACCAATGCCAACTTCGCCCACTGGCAAGCCATCATGCTAGATGAATTACCTTTGTCTCCACCTTTGTTTTTCGGGGGCCGAACGGATTTCGAAGGTATTTAGTATGTATGTGGGCAAATAAACGGAGTCGTCGCTTTGGTCGCTTTGTGCTTGAGAAGGAAAAATTCGTCGAGAGGGCCAGCAGCAGGTGTGACAGACGATCTTCCCTGGGGGACATTGCATGAGTATGAAACGAGAGTGAAGGAATTCGCTAGACGAGGTAGCAGACCACTCGCGAAGAGATACTCATAACAATGCGGGCCCTGGAAATGCTGACCGGGCCGTTGCATGAAGCATCCACTGTGCAGCCTGTGCCACGTGACGCATCAACGCATCCGAGTCAAGCTTCTCCAACTAGTACGAACCCCTTCCACATGCGTGCGCTGCCGAGTAAGTTTTGATTGCCAACGACGCCGTTCCACCCCGACGAACACATTCCGGTCGACAAGACTTCCTGTCAGTAAAGCCAAACCCGGTGAGGCATGTAAGTGCGAAAGTGTCGTGGTTGATGCTATGTCTATTCCTGCAAATTATTCGCTAGAGATGTTCCCCCACACATTAATACTTTGTTAAGCATGCATGGGGCCTCAATCCATTACAGAGAATGGCCACCTGCGTGGAAATCATCCCTTACAGACCAGCGTCATCTCAGGCATCCTTCGACCGGAAAACAATGGTCCATACGCCACTATACCATTAAATCCC
>JBBPLS010000007.1:285104-313475 GCA_038089895.1 Boletellus ananas | reverse complement strand
GCAGCCGGCTTGTAGACGACACTACCGACGCAACCGACACACCCGACACACCCGACGCAGCCGCAATAGGCGTCGCAAAGATTTGTGTCTCTTAGGTTCCCACGCGTCGTGCATTAATTTTTTAGATTCCACAACCCCTGAAACAGGGAGCTGCCCAAGTATTTCTTTTCGACGACCGATATATGTCCGTCAGCGCCGGAGCCTCGGAGGCAACGGGTAAGGATTCAAGGCGTGGGTGGGGGCAGTGGTGATTGTGCTGGCAGGGACGAGCGGGCGAGCGAAACAAGTCTCTGCATCCTCATGCGTATCGTGCGCAGTCCACCTTCTCTCGGACGGAGTCTCTCGTACGATGCCCACCGCGCTTCCTATTGACTCATCGACACTATTTCCAAGCCTACATGTATCGACTCTATTCACAACAGCGATTTCTATGACCCGGTGACAAGACAGCCATTTTATGTCAACTCAGTTCGCGCCAAGGGGCTGCAATTCAAGATCAGCGGGATCAGTCGGGACAGAGAGAATCCGGAGCGTGTTCGTGTGTCCGAGCCCTCCCTTCCACCCCTGGACGGCGATGACCGTCGTGCCCTTCTTGACGATCTTCAAATCAAGCGCACTCTTCAATCCGAAACGAATGCGATTGTCAACCTGAGGGGAAGGCATCCTCAGAATACGCTCGAACAAATGACCCTACGGACCAGCCACTTACGTCTTTCTGCCACTGACCGTCAGGAAAACCGCGTGGCTCGGGGTACCAGAATGGGTAACATCCGCGGTGCAGATGGATCTGACGGGCAGTCTGCTCGTTGCGGGTCACTGGACGGAGACGAGGTACATCAATACAACAACACGAATCCATAGTCAGAACAACATACCGGTGATGATTGGGACCAAAGGACGGTACTTGGACACCAAGCGAGCAGTGTTGCCGCTGGTGGATAGCACGAGAATAGCGCTAGCATTCTGCTCAGAGGCGGCGGCAACGGCGGCGATCGCCACAGTTTCCACTGTCTCCGTGGGTCGAGGCTGAATTGCCTTCAATTCATCGTATAGAGGGGGGTAGCAGATGGCAGCTTCGGCAAGAAGACACGTCTCGGCCATCATGAGAACTTGGGCAGTGTTCAGCCAGCCAATCCAAACTGCGACAGGAAAAAATACTTGCCGGACTCCACGGGGTAGCTCCCCTTTGCGGTCTCTCCCGATAGCATCACGCAATCGGCACCGTCGAGGACAGCGTTGGCAACATCGCTGACTTCTGCACGCGTAGGCCTCGGGTTATACTTGGGGATGTTTCAGTAAACCAGTATCATAAGGAGACATCTCGTCTCACTGTCATGGACTGAAGGGAAACGAGGTCAGCTTTAACCAAGTGAGAAAGTCAGCCGAGGTTCACCTCAAGCATCTGGGTGGCAACAATCACAGGTTTTCCAACAATGTTGCATTTGGAGATCATCATCTTCTGAGCCAGGAAGACCTGACTTGCAGGAATCTCGATCCCAAGATCGCCACGAGCGACCATCACTCCATCACATTCACGCAGGATCTCGTCAAAGTTTTCGACGCCTTGTTCGTTTTCGATCTTGACGATGATCTTGATGTTAGCGCCGTCGGGTCCAAGGACCTGGCGAATATCCTTGACGTCCTGGGCGCGACGAATAAACGACGCGAAAATCATGTCGACACCATTTCGGACGCCAAATTGCAGGTCCTTTTTGTCCTTCTCGGAGAGGGCTGGCAGATCTACATCTGTCTTGGGGAGATTGACACCTTTGCGAGAGGAGAGGGTTCCGTTGTTGATCGCGCGAACGCGGATCTCGGTGCCATCAACGGACAGGACGAGAAGGGAGAGAATGCCTATATGCGGATGAGCAGACGCACCGGCGACGGCATCAAAGGTATTACCGTCGTCTACGTAGATGAGCTTTCCCGGTGCAGTGACCCTGGTGATGTTTTTCTGGAATGAGGGTTGTGAGAAGGGATGAGATGGATCGGATCATCAAAGGGTACTGACATAGTCAAGCCAAAGGCGCTCGCTGTCGCAGGACTGGCTGTGCTTGTCATCCGTCGTGATTATGAATTCATGACCTGCCTTGATGGGAATCTAATCCAGGGATGAATCTTGTCGGCCGGCAGTGAGTGGCATATATGCGTACATCTTTTCCGTCCTTGATTAAGCCGGTGCGGATCTCAGGACCTTTCTGAGACACACGAATGAGCTCGGGCCATCGATCGAGAGCGTGAGACGTCATACGGTATCTAGAGCGATTGCGATAGGCCGCCCGGGTTCGGCTGCAGGCAGATCTCAGTACTACTGTGCTGTACCGGGCGAAACATGCTCACCAGCGACCACCTTTCTAGTGTTGTCGATGACGCTTTGGTGGTACTCATACGAACCATGTGAGAAGTTCATGCGAACTGTGGTTCACCGCGGCATGAGGGGCAATGCGGTCGCATTTAGCGAGCGAGGAACCCACCGACATTGACGCCTGCACGTCTCAGTGCGGCAAGCTTTTCGACAGAGTTTGTGTTGGGCCCTGCAAGGACGTGAGGCTCTTTGTCTGGTCATCGAGCTGGACGGGATTCGCACCAATCGTGGCGATGATGGCGGTCTCGTGGTTGCGTAGGTCTTGAGCATGCGGCGGGTGAAGGACGGCGACATACCTTGCGAAGGAACTTGGTCTCCGCGGTTGGTTGGATGGCCTTTGCGGGGCTCAGGGTCGAATTCCACTCGAGCTGGGAATGGATGCCGTCGTAGGTGAACATGGTGGGCGTGTGCGAGCTCAAGTCTCTGTGGTGACAGGAAAACTTGGGGCGATGTGGAGCAGACCTGAGAGAGAGACGGCTGATGGTGGAAGAGAGAGGAGGAGAGATGATCATGACCAAACCGGTCTTATCAGTCGCGGCCACGGTGCGGAGAACATCCCTGATGGGCCTGGCGCCGTACGTGAGCGACAGCGTGTGGTGCGGCCTGTCACTCTCACTCCTCATCACCCACTGCCGAGCACACCCATCGCCGAGACGGCGACGGTCGACGAACGTGCAGATAATTACATAATACCGATATCCCCGTTCTGTCGTCGCGAGCAGTCGGCAAAGGCAGCGAAGCAGAACATATATAACAGAAAACAAGCAGAGGAACAGCAACACGAGAGCCGTGGTCAACCTTACAGTACCCTCAGTGTCCACCCATGTAAACCTCCGTCTGCGCTCGCGGCAACCTGGGCAGCAGCGAGCCAACCCGGGTCCGCAGCCGGCCCCCCAGGCGGCGTAAGAACGTGACCGGGGGCCATGCCACCGAGCTCCATCGATTGGAATACATTCTCGCAGGCTATCGTTCTTCCGGAATGGTAGCCGACCCCGTCTGAAGCCCTTATAAATAGAATAGGCAGGCTCCTGCCAGCAATCGGTGGCTGCGGAGAACCGCTGGCACTTTGGGGGCCCTCACCGGCTGCTCCATCGACTTGATCCCTTGCAGCGGCGCCTTCGCCACCAGACGACGCTGTATGCGGTCCAGTTGTCGCCCCATCAGCGGTTAAGGCACTAGCGGGGATAGCCTCCTCTTGTAGTGCCTTGATAACCTCGGTGAGCGAAGGCATATCCACTGTCACCAGCGTATGCAACGGTGGGTATCTTCCAGCGGGAGCACTAGGGGGAACGCCCGGTACAGTTCCGTCGTTCGGCGTCAACTCGGATGAAGAACCTGGCATTCCACCGCTATACGAGATGTTCGTGAGGGGTCCCGGTGCATGCGGGGGAAAGCAACGAGCGCGGAGAGGCCCAATGTTACCAAGGTAGACTGTGAGGGGTTGCTGTGTGTGTGTCTTTGGGTCTTCGTAAAAGAAGTTGGAGACCGTCAGTTCCAGAGTGTTATTCGCTGGACGATAGCTCGGAGCCGTAAACAAAGTCGGGAACGGCGTAATGGGAAGTTCGGGTATTGAATTGTTCTGACCAAACGCATCAAAAAACGTGTATTGGAACTTGGCTGTGAATGGAAATGATCAGCGAGGATATCGATGGATCGTACACGAGACACGTACAGATGCCGACGATCGTCCAACATAGGTAATCATCCACCTCGTCCGAGAGAACCCGTACGCCGTCCTTCATCTCCTCCCTGACACGGGGTCCTTGGAAGATGAGAGGATGCGTTCCACCTTGCGACGACACACCGGGAGTAGATTGGGCCACTCCTGGAGGGCCCGGAACAGGGCCTGCGGCAGACAAGTAGTGTCTCGAGCCATCAGCATTGACCCGCTGCAATGCTATTTTTTGCATCTGACTGACGGGACCGCCATCGTCGGGGGAGACCCGGCCCTTGTCTACTTTGCGAATGACGAGAGGTGATGTCGCGATATTGGAAAGCGTATCGGACAATACCACCTCACACCCATACGTCACGGCCTGATGGCCACCTGATGTGTGAACGTGAGTACGGAGACACGACAACTTTCACGTCACGTGAAAACATACCATGGACTGGCGGAGCATCCTCTGGGCGACGAACTACATTTACGTTGAAAGCGGACCAGCTGACGTTACTGGCACACAGTTGAGCAGAGTCAATGGTCATGTATTTGGTGCGAACGGTCTGTGAGTTGATACGGTTGAAAAGAGAGACGGGACCACCAGCTAGAATGCACGACGAGATGTTACGCGTCTTGGCTGTCTTCTTTGAGGGCTTAGATATAATTGTTACAGGAGCTGAATCAAACGACGCCCAAACACGGCCACCAGTATTATCGCCGCCGCCCTCTCCTGTGGCTGATGGGGGATCCATGATATCGAGAGATAAAGTAAAGCTCTTGGCTTTGGCGGTACCGGTGACATGGAGGAACTTGAAGCTGCCAGTCATATTGTTGTCGAGGGAGGTTTTCTGGTCAAAAGAGCGTTCGCCTTGCTCGGATACAACTGCCATGGAGAGCTGTTGAGAGCGCATCTGCCACACTGGACCCTGAATATGGACGATAGGAGGGGGACAGAGAAAACGCTTCTCGCTGCCGTATGACTTTTGGGCGACGGCGGCATGCAGACACATGACTGTGGTCATCGGTATGACGCGCGCTGGATCCTGGGAGACATGATCGCGTACGGTACGCCGAATTTTGGGATGAGGATCCGCCTGCTCGCCTTCGTCTAGCTTGCGCTTGCTGTTCTTACCGCCAGAGGGCTTATCGCGGAAGAGAGATGAATGCTAACGCGTATAGGCGCTCGGAGAGGA
This sequence comes from Boletellus ananas, assembly GCA_038089895.1. NCBI lineage: Eukaryota > Fungi > Basidiomycota > Agaricomycetes > Boletales > Boletaceae > Boletellus > Boletellus ananas. The sequence continues at coordinate 308,257 of JBBPLS010000007.1, read as the reverse complement.
ACCTACCTGGGGATGTAACGCGACATGGTGTGGAGCTGCAAGCTGGGGAGGGGGAGGAATGCCCCAGTGATGGATGGGAGAGTCTGGGGATAACTGGTCTTTCTGACTGGCGGCAAGAATAGACTGGAGAGACGCGCTCGGGTCGGGATTAGAAAGGATGGAAGGGGGGGCGGCGGTCATGGGGGGAAGGGGATGGGTGACGACGCCATTGCTGGAGGAGGGAGGTGGGTGCTGGGATTTAGCGGAGGCTATTTGCTGCGTGGTCGGGCGAGGAATGTGTTCGGCGGGCGCTGATGTGTTCACGAGAATGTCCAGGGAAGACGGGGACGGGGACGGTGGACGAGGCGACGAGCTCTTTGACGCAGCCGGGTGGAGGTGGGCGTCGAGATGAGCAGCATCGGGCATTGAGATGTGTGGAGAAGAGAAGGGATGGAACGTCCTCATAACAGTTTCCCGCCAGGGATAACGACGTTGGCTGCCAGCTGTGGGAATCGAGGACAGAGGTGGGAAAAACGAGAAAAGCCTGAGAGTCGCACAAGGTCAATGTGACAAATTCACACACAGCACGTGCGTCTCCGTGGGAATCCAGCCACAAATATCACAGCACAGCCACATCTCGGCCCGGTGTGTATTATTAGTTACACGTGTCCTAGGAGAAATTCGCAAAAATCGGGAATACGTGCAAAGAGTACTGTTCATGAATCCCAACTAGTTTCGTGAAAAAAAAAAGAAAAAGAAAAAGTCCGTCGCGATACGGCGCCTACGCGTCTAGCTGGGGGGGTCACGCACGAACCCTCCCCGACTCTGCCCAGGGAACGGGACGGTCGCACTGATATGCGCCCGCGAGTCGCGTCTAGACCCGCTGGGGTCCGGGCGGATCCCCAGCTCTATGTCATGTTGATGTCGTTGCCAGTCCTCGACCCTCAGCATCGACTGCCGCTTTGACGAGCTCGAGGCGTTCGCTCCACCACCGATCGCAGCGAGCCTGTCTGCGCGCAAGACACCCGCGCTGGGACCGCGATCACCAAGTCTGCCCCCGTCAATCGTAGCTGAGCCCCGTTTACCCGTCCCGTCGTCCGACTTGCGCCTTGCCCTCTCCTCGCGCTCGAGCTCTGCCACCTTTTCTGCCTGACGTCTGCTCACCACCTCCCGCTCGATGGCCATTGACCGCTCCCAGCGACTTTTGGCCGCAGCAAGGTCTGCGGATTCCTTCTCCGCCTGGGTGATTGGGTTTTGCAGCCCACGCATCTTCTGTCTGTGCCGCTCCTCCAGTTCTTCAAACGTCGCAACACGCTGTGGCTCGGCCTTCTGGGGGACGGGAGCGACGACATTGCCACGAGGCAGGATGAAAGGCATGTTTGAGGTGGGTTCCTGAGCGACTGGCTTAGTTGGCCGCGTGGGGGGTAGCACGACGGGGATGTTGGCGTTCGGCTCGGGGGTGTTCCTCGCGGGGCGGGCACGGTTAAGAATGTGGGGGACGGCGTTGGGCAAAGGCTGCTCAAACACGGGTGCATGGCCGGGCGGCTGCATCAGAACGGCAGGGATGTTGCCACTCGAACGGCTCTGCGACTTCCTCGCCTGCACCCTCGGCCCACCAGCAAGCGTGGCAGCGATGGGGAGATCTTCGTCTGATAGGGCAGTGTCATTTCCGCTGGCCTCGAGCATGCTTTCACGATGCTTGCGCTGAACGAGAGCTTCAGTCACTGCCTGAGGCATGGGAAGACGTTGGGGGTTGGGCATGGTCGCTGAGACAGGCGTGGTTGGAATGGGTGCCGTCACGCCTGATGGTGGCTGGAGCAGCTTACGGTCACGTACGTAAGCATCCCAGTCGCCGTCTTTCAGGGGAACGCTCGTCGGTCGGCTGATGGAGGCGCCAAGGGGGGGTGCATCCACGAGCTTGGACAACTCCATAGACAGCGCGCGACCACGCGGATCAGGTTGTCTTGGAGGTCGTGTATGAGGCCGGGGGGCAATCGCATTATCGAGATCGTAACTGAGAGTACGACGCGAGGTGAGCGAGACCCTGCGCGAACGGGAATCATCCGAGTCTATGCCGGGGGTGTCAGACCGCAGTGCGTCAATGGAACGCCTGATGGTCTGGATTTCAGCAAGGAGCTCCTCCTTGCGAGCGAGGTCGCTCAGCTCTGCAGAAATTTGAGCCCTCTGAGCCTCCTTGGCTTCTTTGCTCGTGTCCGGCTCTGTATCAGCAATGAAGCCTGCCGGGACGTCGTCCTGAATCCCGACTCCAAGGTCCAAATGAGGGAGATGAATCCCAGGAGCGTGAGCGCTTCTCGCAGTACGTTTGACCTCATCATCGGGCATTGGTGCTGCCATGAAGTCGGACACACCAGAAGTGTGTCGGGCGCGAGCACCGACGAGAGTAAAAGTGGACGAGCGTCCCTCGTTCGACCCAGACGTCGGAAATTCCTTCATGAGAGGTGTGCCCGAGTATCCGCTGCCCGATCGGGCGTGCGTTCCAAGGGATGGGTGGTCATTCTCCCACTCCTCCTTCTCTTTCGCGAGTTCTGCGAACCGGTCAGACACGTTCAGTTCGGCCTCTTCGTCTCTGCGGCGTTGTTCTTCGGCGATCTCTTTGAGCTTTCGCTGAAGAACACGAAGGATACGCAGTTGGACGGCGCCTCCCATGAGGGCTACCGCGCCGATCAAGCCAAGTTCGATCTCCATGGTCTGCGTGACAGGGAATGCGATGTTGTTGCTTGTATACTTTGGGAACAGACTCTTGAATCCCAAGTTCCACACGTAGAACTGGTCGGGCATGTCAGTGAGGAGAAACTGTACGAGCGGACGGTACACACTTCCTTGAGTCCGGCAGTGGTGTAGCAATCGACCCCCAGCATGAAGGCGGACGATCCGACGAAAGCGGTCGCTAGAAGCAACATGTGCCAATGGAGCTTTGGTATCGTGCAGAGTACGAATGCGACGACGCCGCAGGCTGGAGGCAAGGTCAAGACTGGAGCGATGAATGGAACACGCTCATACCGATGTATAGTATCCAGCGCAATCCGACGGACGGGATGAGGCCACCGTTCCTGAAACACTGTATCCACAAACCGAACGCGAAGCCCCCCCAGGCGCCGATGAAGTATTTGGTGGCCTTCCAGAAGAAGATGGTGAAGCCGCCGCCCATGATGCCAGCCACAGAACATGCGAGGACGAACATGCCCTGGAGGGTTTTACTTGGGGGATTTACTGCCGGGAGGATGCCAAACTTGACGATGAGAACGAAGCAGACGAGGGAGAGGGTATAGAATCCGATGAGGAAGAAGGACGTCCTGAAAGAGCGCAAGTCAGGCGAGTGCACAAGCCTGGGGGAAGCAGCCTACCATCTGTTCTTGTGACCCCAGAACGCGCTCGGCAAGCCTGTCAAAATGAGGATGGCTCCTAGCACGCCAAAGGCGGGGGTGATTTGCGTGGCCAGCACAATTGGGGTGGCCGAAGGAGTGGCCGACGGGGAAGCGGTAGGGGACGGAAGGGTGCTGGTGACGTTGTAGACGGTAGGAACGACGGTGGTGAAGGAGACATTCTGGGTGCCAGATGGGCTGACTGCTGCTGTGGTGTAGGAGCTCGTAGCAAGGAACGTGGTGAGGTTTGACGAGGGAGAGGGAGCGGACGAGCTGGTGGTCGCGTTCAGGGTGGACGAGGACTGGGCGGCGACGCGGAGGCAGGCGAGGAGCAGGGACAGGCAGACGGACATGCGAACCGGCGGGCTCATCGTGGCGGGACGAGACAGAGCTGGCCGAACGAGGGAGGAGGAGGAAGGCCCCGTCAGCCGCACGGGGGACTCGAGGGCGTGTGTGACGCACTCTCGTCACCCGAGGCCCGCATCACCCCAAGTTCGCCTGTTTCATTGTCGTCATGCCTACCGACGTACTACGCAAAGTGCACCAGTCTGCTCGGCTGCACGCCAATCCGTGCAAACAGGCTGGCCATACGCCGCGGGCCGTCCCCCCCACGCTCCTCGACGACGGTGACCACCTTGCCTCGTCGCCCAAAGCGCCCCACCCGGCCTGCGACATGCAGGTACACATCACCCGACCGCCCTTCAGGGACCCCGAGCAGGAAGACATGCGACAGTTCCGGGAGATCGATTCCCCGCACCGTCGCAACAGTGGCGACGATCAAGACCGGGTTCTCGTCACCCTCCGTCTGCGGTAGCATGTGTGCACGGCTGGCCTCGTTTGCCACCAAATCCAACGGGTGCGCATTGACACCCATCTGTTGCAGCTCAAAGATAATTTTGCGCACACCCGCGGTCGCCGGCAGCACGAGAAGTGCGACACGCGGCACGTCGAGAGCAAACGTGGCAGCGACCGCTTCCAACATGGCCGGGTCCAAGGCCAGAGGGGCACGCAGCAGCGCTGCAACACATTCAATGCACAATCGTCGACCAAACACAAGTCCTTACCCTTGTCAGCGTCCCCCTCCAGTTCAGGGCCATCGTCATCAGCATAAGGAAGGTCATCTTCCTCCGCAACGTCTTCCTCTAATAGGGACGCATCGCTGGCAATATCCGGCTGCAACGGGCGAGCACCGACGATGTTTTTGATGTCTCCCGTCTTCGATACCACAAGGACATGGTGCACCGCACTCCGGCCCAATCTGTGCGCAGGCAGCGCCGACGAGCGTTTCCTGAGCAGCCTCAGCACCTCTCCTCGCTGCATCCATCCAAAGATGCTGAATAGTGCGCTTCGCAGCCTGTTGCGCAGCGTAGCACTCATCATGACTAGCTGCGGCTTGCGAGTAGAAGCAGCGTGGCTGTATTCGCACGACTCTCCCATGACAGAACTCGAGTGTCTGTCTCTAGATGCGGGGTAAAGCCTGTCCAGGATCCGGACAAGGTCTGGGATGTGCTTCCCCAGTTGCTCTCGAGGTGCCCTTCTCCGTTCTCTCGGCTGCTTGCCACCGGAGACGTGCAGGAGTGCATCCACCTCGTCCACGACGACAACAGAGGGCGTAGGTAGTCTAGACACCGCAGAGTGGTGCTCAATAAGCTCCAGTAGTGCGTTGGGCGTGACGATGAGGATACGAGGGGGTTTATCGATCAGCTGATCCTTGTCAGACGACACGGATTTGATCGCCTCTTGCATGCGCATGGGCAAGGCTTGCAGCGTCGACTTGTCTACGCGTCGAATGAGAACCTGTGCATATTTCGCCAACGAAAACGGTGCGTCCCCCTCGGGCAGCGTCATGCGGTGCAGCCAATGTAGGTACTGATACGCGAGGTCTCGGTGTGGCACGATTAACAAGCCAGTAAGTGTTTCCCGGGCCCCTGGGTTTGCGTCGTGTACCGGGAGTTTGCTAAGTAGAGCCAACATTGCCGCAAAAGATCTGCAAACCCATCTTCAGCACCTCTGGACGTCTCTCGTCGACTGAGCAACGTACTTGCCCGTTCCAGTGTCATCTTGCAGCAGGACGTCTCGATTGTCGATCATGGCGCGTATGAGCTTTCTCTGCATTGCTGTCGGTTCGCGGACATTTGGGAATGCAGCGCGCAACGATGCGGCTACCGGAGGTCGAAGCCCGGCAGCCTCGAACGAGCCTTGGACCGGTTCGCGAGAAGCGACACGTACCGTACCATCACGTCCTGTCCGCTGGCTTAGGTAGCGTGCAAGGATCGCCTTCGTGCACGCACGTCGGGTTGACGAAAGAAAAGACATCCGGGTGCACGTGATGATCCAACGACTGAATTACATTATCATGTCTAAATTACAGGCAAGCGAGGAGCTGGTTATATGGATGCGCGAGGACGGAAGGCGGGAACAGTAGAGACATGGCCAATCTTTGGTGTCGCGAAACACTAGCAACACGCAGCACAGACACACCCCGGAGACTCAGGCAGCATCGCCACTGCCGCTGTCACCGCCGGCGTCTGTGCCTCTTGTCAAAGACGGCCGCTGCTTTGAGTGGTTTTCTTCCTCCGCTGCCTGCTCACCATCCATCCTCGCGAGTTCCTATTCCTCATCACCGATAGGACGATATGCGCTCCTGTCATCGCGGTACAGGATCCGGCTGACCCAGCCTCTCTCTGCAGGATTACTCTTGGGTCGTCTGCCAGAATTGACTGACAACCGATCAGAGTGGACGCCCGACATAAGGGAGGCACGCTCAGATTCGTAGTCGAGTCTTTCCTCTGAAAAACAATCAAACCATGCTCTGGTTGAACTCGTGGGGGGAACTCACCTTCGCCAAATACAGCATCCATCTCTTCAAGTGGGACACCCATGGTTTCAGGGTACACTGAAACCGTGTTAGTTACAGACGTGCAGGAAAGACAACGCTAGACCAACGGAAATACACGAGGACAAAGCTGCATGCGCAGTAAAAGCCATGCATGGGGTATAACCTCCATGTAATAACGTCTTGCAGGTAAGGGGTCGTTTCTCCGACAATAAAGTTGAAGGCCCTGAGGTGCGGAATCAGTCACTGTGGGGATGGATGAATCGTGAGAGCCGACCGACCAATTTGTTGCGGTCGAGATGGAAACACCCTTAGACCGGAAAGTTAGAGGCATGATCTAAAGAATCCTATTCAACATATAGATCGCCGCATGGATTGATAAACCCACTTCGGGTGGATAGAGCCATGGAATTGGTCCCCAGCTGCAAAACGATGAGCAAAAATGCAACCACACTACAACATCCATACCTGTAGCCGAATGCGGCGTTGAAAATGATCACGCAGATCACAACTGCTTGGGGAGTTTCCGGAATATCGATGTACATCCACCACCCCGTGAGGCCCAAAGCAACGCCCATCTATTCGAGTGTTAGGTCCAAAACTAGCTCATGCTGATAGGGCATACGACGACGGCTCCTGAGAGGAGAATGAACCGGCGACCCCAGCGGTCTACCAAGTACCAACTGAACGCAAAATATTAGCAAGAAAAGACAACCGTACATATAACGTACGGTGGGATGGTGCTAAGTATGTAAATGATGGCGTTGATGCCCGTCATGAGAACGGCGTCGCGGCCAAGCCACCCAGCCTCTGTGAAACATATCAGTCATAGCCTGCCACACGACTTGGTTGCTCATACCTTCAAATACCGAGGCTGGCTCGCGATATTAGCAGGAACTTGGGCACACCCAGCGAACGAAAACTTACGAGCATAATAGGATATCACTATCAATGGACAAATTTGTCAAAGACAGGTAATAGAAGACATGACAACGCACCGTTGATCCCATTCTTACAGATCATGAGGACATCAGACATGATATAGGGAAGAAACCACTACGACGTACCAACTGAGCAAAAGCTTGAGATGACATGGCAAGTAAGACTCGGCGTTTATATTTTCTCCACATGGTCGAATACCCGCGACCCTCGCCAAGCTCACGCTAAGAAACGGAATTAAATTGCGGCTAGTAAACAAACACGATCGGATGTGACACTTACTTCGGAAACCACTTTCTCCTTGATTTCCTGAAACTCTGCCTGTGCGAGTAGGTCGTCGGGATCCCCACCGTGCAGATCCACAATAACGCGCATTCCAGCCGCATCTTGATCAGTATCAATCAACCATCTGAGAAGTTGTCAGGGCTATCAGGTCACACACTTTACGTTTTCGTACCGAGGGCTCTCCGGCATCACCAGGCTACCAAGTGCAAGGATGGCTCCAATGACACATTGGATAAAGAGGGGTATCCGCCAAGAGAGATGGGAGTCGAGGAAAGAACAAAAATAGTCAGTCCACTACAAGCAAAGATGAGTTAGGAAGGAGGTTGCTGGAAACGCAGACTTACGACCGAAGTAGCGTAGCCAGCAATGTTGCCTGTGAACTCCATGCAAGCGAGAGATCCCCTCTGAATGGGAGTTAAATATATTTCGAAGACAGAAGGCCATCAACGTACATGGTTCGGAGGAGAGATTTCGCTCTGATATATCGGGACAATGGTACTAGGGATTGTAGAAAATAAGCATGAATGTGAATTTATGGCACGATTACTTACGACAATAGACCGACGCCGAAGCCACTGATGACACGGCCGATAATCATGACATAGAACCCGTTAGTGAATGTCTGAACAGCGCCTCCGATAGTGAAGACGAGGGCACCGACAAAGAGGGTCCCCTTTCGTCCTATCATGTCGCCAACGCGACCGGCAGCGATGGACGTGACTTGTAGGGGTGAGAAGGGGGATGGAAGATGGGGAAATAGACGTACCCAAAGCGCCGAGCTCCAGGACTGCGACCATAGTGCCAACTTCTAGGGGACCTGGTGTGTTGAAAAACTGCTTAAAGTAGGGTCCGGTGATGATACCAGACATGACACTGGTTCGAGCGGTAAGCGGACGGAGTAAATGGAGGATGGGGTGGAAGGGAATTACCCCTGGTCGTAACCAAACTAGAGACCCAGGAGGGTGAATGGGGCAAGGACACAAGGGACGGGGGCTGCACGCACGAGAAAGACGCCGAGGCTGGCGAAGATGGAGATGGCATACAGCAGAGGCTGCCCGACGAGCCTGGAACGGGAGGGGGAGGGGGCAGGATCTGCCATGGTCGCATTTACTGGAAGATGGTGGGGGGAAGAGGACAAGATGGGTGGAGGAAGCAGAGTGGGATTGACGCAAACAAGTGGAGTCGCCCGAAACGACTCCGCCAGTGGCAACGCCACAGTTGCGTTGCGGCAACCCACCATGCCCCGTTCAGACCTCTCCGTCGACACGGCGTCGTACGACGACGAGGACGAGGACGAGTACAGGCTCGCCCAGCAAGAGTGGCGGGAGAGCGTCGAGGAGCTCCAGCAGCTCGCCCTCGTTCTTCTTCTCCCTTGGCTGGGCAAGTTCCTCGGTCGCAAGACCAGCCACTGGTGTGCGTTTGTCTCCCCCTCCAGAGCGCCATCCTCATCCGCACCACAGTGTATGCCCGCTACCTTCGACTCGGCCTTGGAACGGCGTTCTTTCTCGGCGACAGACCCCTCGGATTGCCTCTATTTTCGCGGTGAACACCACACATCTCAGAAGTACGTTCGAGGTTCCACCCTCATCTTCCACCCCTTGCGTCTTCTGACCCTCCAAACCAAGTTCGCTAGCCCTCCATACACGGCCCGCCCCCGGGTCATATCCACCACCACCGCATCTGCTTCTGTCCACGCCTCCCTCGCTATTAGTCCACGTAGCAGGATATACCATGTATCTGCACCAATCGAGACTCTTCTCTCAACCATCTTCCTGTAGTACCCAAGCGCTTCCTTTGTCCCCACCGATGCTGGGTTCTCCAGACACGCCTTGATCAGCACGTGATACCCGGCCCGGTTGAAAGGCATGTTCTGTCTTTTCATCCTCTCCAATATGTGGTGCTTGCACTGCTTCGCCAATGCTAGGTCACGCCAGTCATAGCGGTGCAAACTCGTCAGGATACCCGTATACGTCACTTCGTTTGGTTGCGCTTCTGGGTTCCTCTCCATCTTTTGGAGAAGATCCATTGCTGCCTGCAGACCCTGTTCTGTGCCCTCCTCCATCTGATGGTTGATGATCGAGGTAAAGAAGGCTACGTTGGGCTCGACGTTCTGGTTCCGCATCAGGCCAAGGATGGCATCTGTAGCATCTGTACGACCAACTTTGAGCAGCGCAGAGAGTACTGTCGAGAAGGTGTAGACGTCGCCAGCCAGGCCATCTTCTTTCATCCAATCCAAAACACAGGAGATGTTGCGGAACTCGCCTCTTCGGCCGTGATAGTTGAGCAGGCTGTTGAACGATACTACATCAGGCTTGGGACCCTCCTCCCGCAACCTCTGAAACAGTGCATGGGCATCTCCTTCCCGACGATTCTTCAACAACCCATGGAGCACAGTGTTGTAGAGCGTTAGAGCGTCCTGTTCACTCGGTCGCGAACCACATGTAGACCTCGTTTGAAAAAGAGTAAAGTACTCCATTGCATCTTCCGGCCTCCGTGCCGTGAAGAGCACAGATATTATAGCGCGGAATGTCGACGTAGTCGGTTCTATACCCGTGGCTAGCATTGCGCGCCAGGCCTTTTCTGCATCGTCAGCTTCCCCAACACGCTCGTACCCGACGAGAAGAGCTGTCCATGTAATCACTGTAGGTTGAACTTGGAACCGCGTCATGTCATCCCAGAGGGCCTCGGCCAGGTCCCTACAATCGCACTGGAGGAAGGCGGTCAAGATGGTCGCCCAGTGGATTTCGTTCAAAGCTATGGGTGTCTGTGGAGACAAGCTGGCTGGACCTGGTGCGATGTACGGCTCAGGGCCACAGATACCATCAGTGATGGATTGATAAAACTTCTTGAGGCCGTGAGCATCGCGAGTGGCAGCGAATAAGGAGGCGCGCGCCGTGATGAAACGTGGTTCAAAGACGTATCTTGCTATACGTAGCCTACGGACATACCCCTCTACCTTGCTGGTCAACGAATTGCTGGAAAATGTTGAGACGAATTCGGTCACGAGGCGGGCGGAAATTGGGGCAGGGCATTGCAGGTATGCGCGTAGTGCATCATGGAAGGAACCTCCAATGGCGTGCGCAACGATAACGGCGAGAAGGACAGATGGTGGACACAAGGAATAGGAGTAAGAAGAAGTTGGCAAGTCGATTACCAGCCCGTCGACATCGTCGTCGCCATCCGAAGCAACGACATCTGGAGAGAGGGGTCTCTCTTCAATGGCCTGTAGAAACCGCGCGTACAGATTCAGCGTAACCGTGCAATCACCACTTCGCAAATGGGCAGCCATGTACGCAACCAGAGCATGGGGAGCTCCCCTGGTCGCGGCGTAAAATGCAATTTGCTCTATGATAATGCGGTCACGATGATCCCAAGCTTGGGCTGTTTGGGGACAGAGTGTTCCCAACAGCTCCGAGTACCTGCGTAACTGAGGTCCGAGCAGCGGTAGCAGACCCTTGTCCCGCAAGCGTGACCAATGTTCCCAGACGCGCTGTGCATCACGCGCTGAGAGTGCCTGTCGAAGTTCGACGAGAGATTGGTTGAAGAACAAGATGTCGGCGTCTGGAATGTCCCGGGCGGGGTCAAACAGGTCACCTTGCCGTTGCCCTGCGTTCCGGGCAGGCAGCGGCGCCCTGGAAGTGGGAGCCGCGTCGTGCACGGGGGCGAGTACACTGGTGGGCCTAAATCCGAATGCACGAGGGGCGAGGAACTCGAAAAGGTGGGCGGCGCGGATGGACCTGCGGAGCATCGAGGGTCGTGCAAGTTCGAGAGCGAAAGCGTGAATTTGTGTGTGTTGCCTCTCGCCGTCACGATGGGCCACGGAAACTCGAACAAGCTGTACATCACACACGCTGAGCACGCTGGCGACCTCGGCCAGCACTCCGCCTCGTCGTCGGGCTACAAGGCGTGCGTGTGTCGTCCTTCTCCTGCGCTCGTGCCTCTCAACCGCTCATTCAACAGAAAACAACAGGTCCCACATCCCAGAGCACAGACACCGTTTGACTGCTGTGCCCTGTCTTTCCAGCCATTCGAACACCCAGTCTGTGCGCGCAACAAGGATGGAACCGGTTTTGTCTTTGACCTCGTCAACATCATCCCCTGGCTGAAGCAAGTCTCCTCTCCACTCCGAGACAACGTCCCGTCTGACGTCTTCCCTTCCAAGGCAGCATAACAACACGAATCCGATCACCAAAGAACCTCTGTTTCCAGACGATCTCATCAAGCTCAACTACTCACGGAAACCGTCCGGAGAAATCCACGATCCCATCTCGTTCAAGCCATTCAGCGAGCATTCCCATATCGTCGCAGTTGCAACGACCGGCAACGTTTTTCTTGCAGAGAGCGTCAGGGGTGGTGCGGATCTTTTGGAGGACACAAAGTTCAAGAGGTATGCGCCGAATCCACACCCCTTGCAAATTCCAAATCGATGACCTAGTGACGACGTGATTACCCTTCAAAATCCACATGGACTCCCTCCCGAATCCCCGCTTTCTGGGGCCGCCATCGTGGCCATGGCGGCAAAGAATGAGGAAAAGGCGAAAACCCTTGCTCCAAAAGCTGTTCCCGAAGCCAAGAAGCCCGTCCCATGTTGGTATCCGTTCTTTCTTTTCTTTGTAGTCTCGGACCATTTCACAGGGAACATCTCCCCATACTCCACTGGCGCCCCCGGTGCTTCGCTGACATCAACTTCGGTGGATCCCCAGACACAGTCCTCTAAGCTTCTTTGGGATGAGGAGGAACTCATGTTTGAAGATATATCGAACCCTCCAAAGGGTAAGGGTAAAGAAAAGGACGTAGGCAAGCGTCGAGCTTATGTCCGAGTCATCACCAGCCTCGGTGGATCCCTCAATCTGGAATTGTATTGTGAAAAGGTTCGAAAGAACCATCATTGTATGCACTGCTCTCACTCGTCGCTAGGCCCCAAAAACCTGTTACAACTTTCTCATGCTCGCCAGGGCAGGTAAGTATGATAATTGCCTTTTCCACCGATTAATTCCTGGATTTATGGTGAAACATGTCATACTTTATCACCGCATTCACCTACTGACTTTTCTTCAGGTTCAAACCGGAGACCCAACCGGGACGGGTGCCGGGGGACAATCGTACTGGGGTACACCTTTTCGCGACGAGTATGACTTGAAAGGAGCTGCTAAGCACGATAGTCGGGGCATCGTTGCAATGGCGAACAAGGGGGCTGGGACGAATGGGTGCGTACGCGTCGTATGTGCTCAACGAGGGATATTCACGCTCGGAGCAAGGTCCCAGTGGTACATCACCTTCAAAGCGACGCCGCATCTTGACAGTAAACATACTGTTTTCGGAAAACTGGTCGGGGGCGAAGAGGTTTTGGATACCTTGGAAAAGCTGCCTAGGAAAGATGGAGCCGAGCGGCCTGTGAAATCAGTGCGCATCACGGAGGTCGTTATGTATGTCCGAGCCACTTCATTCCTCTCCTTCTAGTGACCATATTCCAGCCATCAAGACCCATTTGAGACCTACAAGATGCGCCTCGCCAAGAAACTCACGCGACAAGCAGAGGCAAATAATGAGGCTTCCCAAAAGACACCAGGTGACAATACTAACTGGTTTGGAGTCAAAGTTGGCGCAAGTGAAGAACCATCAGGTAGCACCTCCGGCGTTACCGTTGGCAAATATCTCGTCAGTAAGAGACCGCTCAAGCTGGAAGATATGAGCGAAGATTCCCAGGGACAAGAGTCTAAAAAGAAGAAGCGGTTGGGTTTCGGTAATTTTGAAGGGTGGTGATACGGGCATCTAGCACCCTCGGATCAACCGCTTGCTCTGCGGTGATAGCATGATTTGTACGGAGATGATGACCAAAGGAAATAGCACGATTGCCTGGTCCGCGTATGATGCAGTTAACCAGGTATTGCCACCCTCTCGGGGGCGACTTGAGTCCGCACCGGGCTGTACTCTGTCGTACAGTGCTAAGCAAGCAGTAGAACACGAAAAGTATGCAAAGGTCACCGTCTGCTTCGTGGATAACAGGTTGTTCCTTCGGTGCCGATGGCAACGTTGGCTGGATCGCAGCTTCCGGCTAGGATTCTGAGAAGGTGCAAGTAGCCAAGTAGAACAACAAAGCTTACACTTGCTGCCTGTAGCTCCAGAAGCTCAGTCTGAACAGCATCCTCCTCCTCTGAGGTTAGTTGGCTCGCAAGCAAGTTGCTAATTTCCTGTGAATGTTGTAAGATCACAAATATACTTTGCCGAGTCAGGATAGCGTACTCGCTGATATTCTCTAGCTTCATGCGTCTCTTCCATCAACCTTTCGACGCTTTCGAGACTCATCTCGCGGTGGATCTCCTTCAGCACCTCATTCCCCTGTTTCAAACCGTGCAGAACTGAAACCTCGACCAACGAAAACTCGATCGTAGAAACCTGTCCAATGGGTCATGGTGCGGATCATAGAACGAGGCGACGGACAGACAAGCTGTTCCAAGGCTGCGAGTTGGTCATCCGTCTTGAGAAGAAGGCTTTGCTGATACTTCCTTCTTCTCAGGGCTACGACAGCGCGGTCCTTGTCGCCCACGGCAAGATGCAGCTTGGCAATCTGGTGTTCGCGGTCAAGGACAACTTGAATCTGCAAAGGGAGACATTTGGGATGGACACGACAGAGTGAACAACTGAATGCACCTTCTTCTGATATTGTTTGAGCTTGTCGCGCTGTAGTTTGAGGCTGAAAGGCGAGGTTGAGCATCCCCAGGTTCACAGACTCTGGAAAGGCGCGCACTCGAGGATTGCACGGTCCTGTCGGGTGATCTTTGGTGCTGACTGGCTTGATCCCATGTACACGGTTGAGTGTGCGAGTCTCGCGCGCGGGGGATGTCCTGAGGCCTCAGCACTGCGTTTCCCACCGAACCCACAGTGCCCGCGACCGGTCTCGACGTGGAGCAGTGGCCTTTTTTTCCTCTGTGTTCGGTAGCGAGGCAATGCTGGCTGTCCATGCACGTAGCGAATGTCTTCCCTACCACTCAGTCGGCTACTCCACTCCTCGAAGCATTCGAGGACTCCATCTCGGTCTTGCTCCCGCTTCTATCATGACTATATCCGCTTCGCTACCCCAGGTTAGTGCGCTCAGTCAACGGGTGTATCTGTCTCTTAGTTTCCGTGGCGAATAGGCGGTATGGGACGAATACCTCTGCATTCACCAAAGATAATCGGTGTCGCCACCTCAAGAGGCGACAGAGGGTAGGTTCACTCCCATGAGAAATGTTCCCGTCGTTGAGACCTCACCCAGTCACCAAGAAGACTACCATGCTATTGCCGCCCTCTCTCTGGACCCTGAAGGTCTTCGCTTAAGCGTTAAGAAGACCATTGACATCGACTGGGAGCCTGAAGACGTCCTAGATCCTATCGCTCGCCAGGTCGTATTCGTTGGCCTTTATGACGGGTATGTTAATTCGCAAAATTCTAGTCATTCCCTTTAAAGCACAAACAATTGACAGGCATGGTGGATCCACCGTCTCTCAATATCTACGTCAAGAGCTGCATGGCCTATTCGAGTCTGTTGACAAATCTCACATTCCAGAACTATTTCTTTGGATCAAGGACCTCGGCGGCTACTTTAAAAGGTTTAGAGGTGGTGCGCTTGCGCCGTGGATCCACAACACCCAAGACACATTGCCTCTCGACCTAGAGGCTCGTGCAACACAAGCCTTTTTTGAAGTTGGTAGGGGTAATCTATATCGTT
Organism: Boletellus ananas; assembly: GCA_038089895.1. Classification (NCBI taxonomy): domain Eukaryota; kingdom Fungi; phylum Basidiomycota; class Agaricomycetes; order Boletales; family Boletaceae; genus Boletellus; species Boletellus ananas. The sequence continues at coordinate 293,127 of JBBPLS010000007.1, read as the reverse complement.
TAGGACGAATATGCACTGACCACATTCAGACCGACTTCTTTCCATAGAAAGTGAGGCAAAGATGTGTGGAGCAACAGCCTCGGTTGCTATACTTCACTCCCTTGACAATCCTGCTCGACCATTTTTCTCTTCTCAGAGGCTTGCACTCACAGTTGCGCATTGCGGGTGGGATGGAAATTTATCGTCCGTCGCTGAAGTTGACTGAATTCCTAGTGATGCACGAGTCTTGTTGTGTTCTAGAGAGGGTGGATACGTCCATCCCATGACCGAGAATCACCACCCAGATACCCGTGTTGAGGCTACTAGACTGCGGCGCATGATGGGTTCTGCACTAATCACCGACTCTTTTGGCGAGTCCCGGTCCGTATTTGTTGCCCCGTGCCTGGTGATCGCTCACGTACATCTGTAGATGGATGGGGGCATTAGCGAACACGAGAGCGTGAGTTGAACGACACGTTTCCAAGGTGTTTGCTGACCATGCAAGTTTGGGAGATCTCAAATTCAAGCCTTTTGGGGTTACTCCCGAGCCTGAGGTTCGGGTAAAGCTCCTGGAAGGTTTGTAGTGATGTTGGTGGTGATCCCCGCAGCTTGTCAGCTTTTATTGCTCAGGTCGGGATTGGGCATCGATGGTCGTCGTCTCGGATGGCATCTCATCGACTCTGTCTGATGACGAAATTGTTGATCTTACAAGAGATGCCTCCACCCCGAAGATGGCAGCAGATCGCATCTTGGCATTCGCTCAAGAGCTGGGGGCTTGGGATAATGCTACTGCTATTGTTGTACCTCTCGCTGGATGGGGACAGATCGAGGGGCCCGACAAGAGTTTAGCACTGAGAAAGTTTCGGTTACAGCAAGCAGGTCAGTATATCTATTCATTATTTATCAGCTACTCATCCATATCTTTCACCTTAGTTGGAAATGAACGCCGCCAGCGGATGATGTAGTAGACGTTCTTCCGATTAGAAGAGATGGACATGAACGTATGACAAGTACATTGCTGATGGAATCTTTATCTGCGAGGTCTTAGATTTGTACCACTGCATGACCATCTCCGCGAGGGTCAGAACCTGCTGCCCAGACACACTTGCCTGACGAATCCACAATCCTCTGAATGATCTGTCCACGACCCACGGCGCTTCTTTCAAAACCGGTCACGGTCCTAGCATCATGACCCATCTCTGAAGTACAATCTTCGGTAATTCGTAATCACTCCGAAATACATGTACTCGCCTCTAAGTTTGCCAACCGTTGCAGGAGAGATGCCGTCTTCGAAGTATACTTCACTGTTGACAACACCAAACTCGTCGTCTGTGTTGTCATTTGGCGGAGTGCCCGCAGAAATACAGAAACGGGGTGCATCTAGGGCGGCTTGGGCAGTAAAACCGCGAAGAACATTAAGAAGAACTTGGACATGACCCTGAGGCTGACATAGAACGTCAGCGGGTAGCCAAACAAAGGTCACAGCGCCTGACCTGCATGAAACCTCCCATTACCCCGTACGACAGAAAAAGTTCGTCGCCTCTAAGTACCATCGCAGGAATGATTGTGTGGTACGGACGTTTGCCACCCTAAAGAGTCTGATGTGGGCACGGACCCGATGTAGTTGGTACCCATGTTCACCTGCAAGTAGTTTGGGTGTCCCTCCTCGAGAATGAACCCTGAACCTCTATTTTGAAGGGTGAACCCGCAGCCCGCCGGCACGGCTTCGTGAAGGATAAGTTGATGTCAGCTCAAACCAGCTGCTCTGTACAGTACCTCCGGTACCGAAACCTGTTTCATAAATGTGGACAGATATACATCGCACACCCCAAATACGGGCAGACATACCAGCATAATTACTCTGGATATAACTGCAGACATTTCCCCATTGATCAGCGACTGAAGGCTGGCGAATCAAATCAGACCAATTTGATGCATTGTTTCTCCATACTAGTTAAGTAGACGGTGTCGGAAGAGTTTACAGGGCTTCCGTGAATGACCGCGGGGTTGGCCCTTGACGGGTCAAAGAGCTGAGCACGAGAAGCGAGATACTCCTTTCCGGAAATTGAATCCATACTGATCGCCAAGAGTGAGGCTCGGATACCTTGCTTAATAACTGGTCCACAGGGGTGTAATTAAAGTCGGGGTCGCACATATGGTGTTTGGAGTCTTTAAATCGAGTCGCCCAACATGCCGGAGTGATTGAACGGGGGAGACTTGCCTGCGAATGCAAGTCTGAACCAGGAGGAAACGGGGTAAGCAAGCAGACGTTTTGGAACAATATGTGGACTAGCCGCAAAGCCTCGATGAGAGTGTGCAAATACTCTGCAGAGTTGTGCTCTAGCTCTAGCAGCGACTTTGTTTTCCCTTGTATTTGAATCTGCTCCAGGATCCCGAGCGCGAGGAGTGCGACAATACCTAAGCTGTGATTGTGGCCAGATCATATTCATTTAGGAGATTACCTCACCTTGGCTGTTGGGGGGGCACTGTGGTATATTGGGATGGAGCGACACGAGTCAGCGATCCGGGTGTCTCACCTCGTATATTGTGACCTCTCCAGCGTACGTATACTTGATGGGCTCTACAAAGGACGACTTATGAGCAGCGAGGTCCTCGAGTCCCATCACCCCGCCCCTGCTTTGGATGAGATCAACGATTGCATTGGCGATGCGACCTTTGTAAAAACCGTCTTTGCCATGTTTGACGAGCGCTCGAAAAGTGTTGGCGAGCGTAGGGAATTTCATGATTTGCCCAGGGAGCGGTGCTTTCCCATTGAGAAGCATCTCGTCACTGTTGGGAGACGCATTCCGAATGAGGTTTTCAGAACGTTGCCACTGTATAGAAGACATCAATGCGCATAAGGTGGTTTCTGTCACCCAACCATACAGCGAAGCTGGTGATCTCTGAGACCGGGACACTAGGCACAATTAAGATCAGAAGAGTAAGAGGACAGACAACGCATCTGACGCACCCCTCTTCCGCGAGTCTGATGGCTGGCGCCAGAGCTTCTGCGACCGATACCTTCCGCGAACCAAACTGTTCGATGGTATCAATCCAGGCGGCCGCGGTACCAGGAACGGTTACAGCATTGAGATCCGTGAGTGGAATTTGACCACCGTTGACGCCGCGTCGGCGCATGTGGTCTAGGGTAAGCTTCGCGGGTGAATGGCCTGAACCGTTCAAGGCTTTGACGATCTTGGTCTGTGCGTCGTAAAAGAGGCAAAATGCGTCCCTCGAAGGGGCTGAGAGTCTGGGCGAGGGGAGATTATCGAACATACCCTCCGACACCACAGCAGGTGGGTTCTGTGACATTCAGTGCAGCAGATGTGGCTACGGCTGCGTCGGCTGAGGCGAGGGGATGACTCTGAGGAGAGGGACATTGACCACGAAGGTAGCGATGGCACCTGCATTTCCACCCTGCCGAAGAATCTCCAGCCCTGCTTCGGCCGCCAGAGGCTGGGAGCAGGCCACGACTCCCTTCGTACCGTATACCTGAGATCTGCGGCTGGCAAAGCGCTGAAACACGAGCTCTGGTTGGTTTATCCTGTCCCAGTCGAGACCGAGGGAAGACATTGGGATCGACAGTGTTGCCTCGTCGGCACGGTGTGATTATAGTCCGTCTGACGGCCGCCAACGTTCGTCGTATGTGGGCACCTTTGTACTGTTTAGCACACCGCGATCTCCCATGTCTCTCGGGGCACGTCTCCAATCAAAGTCGGCTGAATATCAAAAGCTGCAAGGCGATCTCGCTGCCCTAGTGGATAAGAGGACACGACTCGACACACAGTTGTCCGAAAATGAGACGGTAAACAAGGTAGGCATGCCTTGTCTGGTCCTGCCGAAACTCGCCCATGGTGCTTGCAGGAGTTTGCAAAGCTCACCTCAAAGAACACAATATTTAAGCTCGTCGGACCCGTCCTTGTCCCCCAAGACCGTGCCGAAGCCCGCACGAACGTAGAAACACGGCTTGACTTCATCCGAGGGGAGATGTGCGTCCGCCGTTACCTCTGTCGCGCCATTCACACTTGCAACGCAGGAAGCGCGTCGATGGACAGATCACGGATACAGAAGTGCAGCTGGAGAAAAAGAAACTCGAGGTGTGCCCCACGCTTGGCTGTGGTCCGTCGCTCACGCACTCCAGCTCGTCGACCTCCAGGCACAACTGTCGGCGTCATCAAGCTAGACCATGGCATTTTGGGTGACGGATTCGTCGTGCCGGGTGGTTCGGTCATGTCGTCTGGGCTAGTTGGGTCGCTGCTGCGGTTTTGCGTGATCACTCATTGGTTTCAGAGGTACTAAAAATGTACTGGCCACGGAGCGCACGGCTCCATCTGAGCAGTCGTTTGGTTCATCCTGAGGACCCGAGAATAAAGTTTGTATATCCTCAGTGGTTATCTTCGAGGGTACCAAGTTCGAAGCCAGAGATGTGGAACGAAGGCATTGCCCATCAGCTTTCCGTTCTTGGTTTGGGCGCCAAGCGGTTTCTGTCCCCAAGGAAGCGTACCAGCGAGGCACCGCAAACCTGGAATCATCGACTGCATACGCATGTCTCCAGAAGCGAAAATTCGCATCATATGGGCATAAGAGTATGGCCCGCATAGTTTGTGCGGCCCAGACGATCACGCGATCCAAAGTCGCTAATGAAACAGGCTGAATTCCTTCCAGACAGAGTATACATTCACAATACCGTGTCGAGAGAGCTCACCCCAAGAGGTTCAGTTGTGAACCTAGGCTGCTTATCAGCCATCAAGTTGGTGATATGGCAGCTAAAAATGACTAACACCAGCTACTCACACATTACAATCGCGTGACAGGTTCGGCGTGCGCCAACTCGCGCACGGTCTCCGGGCTGTCGATGATTTTCTCGAGCCTGAAACGCTTACGGGCGGAAATTGGAGCACAGTGGCGAATCAACACCTTGTCGTGAAGACGCAGTGCTAATAGCAGTTCAGAAACGTATCTGTGTGCTCCCCTGCATGGACATACCGTTGTCCTCATCATGCGCAAGAATTTTCGTGGTTCGCTCGACGCGCTGAGAGAACCAAATTAAACAGACAAGCCGTTGTTGGTTGCACACTCACTTTTCCAGTTATTTTGTGAATAACGTTCCTATACACTGTCACTGTCGCAGTTTTGTTCATGCAACCGACTTTGGTGACGGTTCCAGTGAAGAACATGGGTGCCATATTCAAACGAGCAACACGAGCTTATGTGACCGATTTGCTCGAGCGTGAGAGATACTTCCCCTATTCAGAACACGAACCGTGTATTAATTGGCGCCCAATCAACGTTCAACTTTTACAACTAGGCATTACTTAAATAGATTGCGGAAGGACAGCAAAAAAAAAGTGTATGACATCTACGAAGGCAACTTGAATGATGGCCGCGGGGGTGCGAATTTGGATCTGGCCCGAATTTGTGGTCCGTACTTTGCGAAGACAAATGGTACTGGAACCATAGCAAGGCCGATAAAGGCAATAAGAGTGGACGCCCATTGCGGGCCGAGTTTTGCGTACATCTGAGCGGCAAACAACTTGCATCGCGGTGAGCGCAGTGCACATGGGCCAAGCACACTACCTACCGGGAAACCGGCACCGACGGCGCTACGGACGACGGTATTCGCCGCAATCGCAGAGGCGGACACAAACAAGTAGACGTCAATGATGTAATTGATCAACGCCAACTATGCAATGTAGTCAGAAGCGAGGCAGTGGACGGGTGTAACCGAGGCTCACGAAGATCCAACATATACTGAAGCCCAAAACCAACGCAGAGGCCAGCGGAGCCCAAATGGATATACTTGGGTACGAAGTCCATCTGTTTCCATCCGCTTTCAAAAACACTGAATGAGTAATGAATGCGAAGGCGACTCACGCAAACCAAAAGAAGGACACGGCAAGTAACGGTGCTGCAATCATGGCGATGCGTAGCCTGTATTCCGGTGGTACGGGTTCTGGAGCATATTCCTCCACCTTTCGCATGTAGTCTGGATTGATAAAGAGTATAAACTAAAACACACGGTTAGCACCTGAACAAGAAACGAGAATCGATACGTACCACAACGGCCGCAAGAATGCTACCAATTGGCAGTGGAAGATATACGAGACCAGACGGGCCGGGAGATAGGTGGTGACCCTCCGTGTAAACTATTGGATATGCTTCGAATAATAAATAAAGACAGCCATAGACAAACTAGAAAGGATGTCAACGGAAGCAACACAGGGCAGAACATCACGGACACTCAGGTATATCGTGAGTGACATCAGGATCGGTTCCTGGAAGAGGATCTTGAACGGACGTGCAAGGATAGCTTCTACACGTTGTCGGAATGTCATGGTAATTGTTTCCATCGTGGCATAATATCGATCGTCTCCTGTGCTCTTGCGCATTTCCTTGGCCATCTGGACAAGCAGAATAGGCCTTGGATGGGATTGTTAATTAATGACATGTCACGTCCAAGATTCGCTTACTCGAAGGTTTCGGGGATAGTAAAGATGATCAACACCCAACATACACCTGCCTGGAAGGGAGTTAGAACCCTCGTGCGGGGTGTTCTCATCGACTCACAAAGATAGCGAGAACCCAGAATACCCAATGCCATTCGGCGCCTGATTGTATGATGTAGCCTCCGATGGTAGGGCCGATACCCGGGCCAGCGAAAGGAGCAACAACGAAGGCAGCTGACGCTACGCCTCGTTCTTTGGGACCCCAAATGTCTGCTATGAGAGCGCTGGAGACAAAGGTGGGTGAGGAGAGTCTGAGAGAGGGAAGAGCGTACCCAGTGTTGGACAGAGGTGCAGCTGCGAAGGTGCCACCCAAAAAGCGGATGATGAGGACGGATGCGGTGTTCTTGGAGAGGGCGGAGCCCACTTGGAAAAGCTATTGATGAATGGTCGGTCAGAGAACTCGGTACGATCATAGAGGACACTTGCCGTATAGCAGAGGAAGGTGCCGATGAAGACGGGGCGTCGACCATACTGCTCGGAGAGCGGGGCCCAGAGGATGGGGCCGACACAATAACCGGCGACGAAGAGGGAGATGGTGAGGGTGCCTACTTCGGATGAAAACCCGAATTTCTCCATCATTATGGGTATGGCGGGACTGGGTGCACTACTCGAATATGTGCTGTGGGGGGGATGTTCAGAGCGAACGTAGGATGAAGATCGGATGGAAACTGACGCGCTGAGGACAAGGATGCTGCCAAGAAGAGTGAGATACCATCTCTTGAGGTGTGACCAGTTCTGGGAGGGGAGGTGAGAGCGCGAGGAGGCGGGGAACGGACGGACGGACCTTTGGGTTCCTTGGGTCCCCGGGGGAGAAGCGGACGAGGAAGGGATCGACCGAGGACTTTTCGTCGATGGACGCGGAGACGTCGAGCTGGGGGTCGAACTCGTGGACCGCGGTGGAGGTGGAGAGGATGGAGCGTGCGTCCGCCGGGAGAGACATGAGAGCGGGGGGGTGGGATGAGGCAGGCCATGGTGTGCATTGGCAAGTTATACCGCAGAGCCGGACGACGAGATCGCAGTGCTGACGACGGGCAAATGACAGGCCATCCGACGTCAAGCTGTGCGGTAGCTGGCTGTGCGGTCATGGACTTTACACAACTCTACAGGCAGTCGGCCAACATCGTCGCCTTCAGTCCCGGCGCGCACTTCATCCTCAACGCCGTCCAGGACGTCCTCGTCGTCCGCCGCACCGACACCCTCCAGATCACCCGCTCGTGGTCCGTCTCGCCCCACGCCCTCTCCCACGCCGGCTGGTCCTGCGACGCCGAGTATCTCTTTGCTGCCTCCGCCAGGGCCGCCCTCGTGCGCGTATTCAAACTGCGGGACGAATCCTGGACCGCCCACATCCACGCCGGTCCAGAGGGTCTCGTGAAGGCAGAGTGGGCGCCAGACGGCCGAAGCATCCTCTGCTTCTCCGAGTGGGGCGTATGTACACTGCTCCGCCTTGCCCAGGTTGCATCCCAACAGCCGATCCTACAGCTCCGTGTCACCATCTGGTCCGTCGTATCCGGAACCGCCACATACATCCAGTTCCCCAT